>NW_004624825.1:2952340-2992131 GCF_000247695.1 Heterocephalus glaber | reverse complement strand
AAATATGAGAAAAGGAAAAAAATGGAAACAAAGTCTTTGCAAATAGGGAAGGGTGGAGGGGGTGAAGGGAGGGCAGGGGAAGGGGGGAAGAAAAAAGAGCCAAGATAGTCATGTAAAGGTAAAAGATCCCAATGATTAATGTAACTATTTTATACCTAAAATGTACCAATAAACTTAATGGGAAAAAGAAAAAATGGAAACAAATTCTTTGTAAATAGGGGAGGGGGGAGGGGGTGAAGGGAGGGCAGAGGAACGGGGAAAAAATAAGAACCAAGATACATCATGTAAAATACAAGTTCCCAATGAGGAATGCAACTGTATTGTACACCTAAAATGTACCAATAAACTTAATGGAAAAAATGTACAACACTATACACTCACTAAAATAGGTAAAATAAAAAAGAATAAACAGTCAAGTGTTTGGTGAGGCCATAGAGCAACTGCAACTTTCATATACTGCCACTGGAAATGAAAAAAATATAGACATACATCTACCATGTAAACCAAATGTTCCCCTCTTAAGTATTTACCCAAGAGAATCAGATAAAAAAGTATTTACCCGAGAAAAATAAAAATATATGTCTACACAGGCTTATACACAAATATCCATAATAGCTCTGTTTATGAGAGCCAAAAATGGAAACCACCTGGCTGGGGATGTAGCTCAGCAGCACAATGCCTGCTTGGCAAGGACAATGTCCTGAATTTGATCCCCAGGACTGAAAAAAGAAAAAAGCATTTCCCTAAAAATGGAAGCCACCCAATGTCCACCAATAAGTGAAGGGATAAACAAATTGTAGTGTATTCATATAATGGAATCATATTTAGCAACAAAAAGGAATAGACTGTTGATATCACAACATGGATGAATGTTAAAATAGTTACACTAAGTGAAAATCATAAGATTTATATAAAATTCTATAAAATGCAAACTCATCTATAGTGATATAAAGTAAATTAATAAAATTTTTTAATTAAAAAAATTTAAATAAAGTAGATTAATGATTGCTTACTATCATATATAATGACTGGATCACAAAGGGGCATGAAAAGACTACTAAAGGTTACATATATTAACTATCTTTTTTTGTTGTTGTTTTTGATACCAGGGATCAAACTCAGGACCTTGTGCTTGTGAGGAAGGTGGTGGCACCACTGAGCTACCCCCCGGCCCATATGTTAACTAACTTGATCATGATGAGTTGCAAGATATAATTGCAGACAGTGGTAACACTTTATTAGGAATCATAAAATGTTTGTGGCTCCATAAATCTTGTGCTTAGAAATTTGTCTTAATAATATTTCAAAAGAAATAAAAAGCTCTTTATACAACACATTCCTGGAAGCACCACTTATATCAAAGACATTGGAAATTACCCAATTGCTCAGCTACAATGAAAAGGTTAGATCAACACTAGACACATGCCTGTAATTGCAGCACTCAGGAGGCTGAAACAGGAAGATTGCTGTTGAGTGCGAGGCTATATGGTGAGTTTAAGGCCAGCCTGAAGTACATAGCAAGACCCTGTCTCAAAAACAAACAAACAAACAAACAAAAAAACCACTAGACAATTTCACTCACAATTATAGGTTAAAAAGAAGTGAGGAGCAACATGTGGTTATGTTTACAAAATAATGCAAATGGAATGTATAAAGACCACAGAATTGTACATACATCATGGTTACACTTATGTAAATACACACTTTCTGTGTATGCATAAGAACACAAGAGAGGAAAAAGCACAGAACAGAAAATCTTAGTGGATGAATGACAGGTAACTGGCATATGAGCAACTTTTTTTCTTGGTTTGTCTCTTATGAAGTTACAATGTTTTCATAACAGTTTTGAAAATGACTTCTTGTTGGTTTGGACTCAGCCTCCTAACCTAGGGATTATTTCAAGCCTTAGGTCTGTTGGTTACCAACACGAATGCCTCAGTATGAACAGCTACAAGCCAGTCAACTTACCTTTTGCGCCTTCTTCTAAGTCACTGATAAAATGCTGAGCATGGTCAGGGTGTGGTGTGAAGCACACTGCCTTTTCTCCCTTGGTGAAAGCCCTCCATTTCTGTTCATCTATTTAGGCTGTTTCAGTACCATGAATGACAAATTCTAGAAACCCAGCTCCCGAGGGAGGAGTACTAGGAGGTAGGTCAGCAAAGTGAATCTGGAGAAAGAGGTGGAGCTGCTTACCTAAGCTTAGACAGTCCTGCCCACTCACTGGGTAAAGCTGCTGTCAATCCTCCCTGGCTAGCAACTGCCCAGAAGATGAGGCTGTACCACAAATCAAATACAAGAATATATTGGAAAGACTAGGTGAGGGTTAGAACTTTGAAATCGGAAGTGACAGAAGCCTGCAGAGGCTTTTGGGACACATTAATGTGATTCCTTCAATAACTAATTTTTTGGCCCCTACTTTGGTTATATAGGCTTCTTAGGGACAGCTCAGCCTATTAGGACACTGACTTCTACATGGTAGCTGACAGCATCTCCCAAACTTTGTCACACCTACCTTCTAGCCATTTCAAGAGAGCTTCTTCCTCTCCTCCCTCTCACTTCTTTCCATCCTCACAACTTTTGCATACACCCAAGGCTTTACCACTGTGTTATTCCACTGACCCATAGCCAGGTTACAGTGCCACTGTCCCACCAGCAGGACAATTTAGCCTGGCAAGGGATTGGGGAAGGCGGGAGCCACACATACCTCCCTAAAGGGGCCTCCTAAAAGGACCCCAATAGCCAGCAGCTTCTCACCTGTTCTCTCTCCTGATTTATGTCCAAATCCACAAAAGGAGGGTAAAGCCAGTTTCCCCAACCAGCCCCATGGTTCCCTGGAGCACGCCCCTGTGGGCTGATGAGTATGGTGAACATGTGGACAGCTTCAAGACTGAGGACTATGCCCCTGAACCTACAGAGGCTGGGGCCCAGCTCAGTCCTGAAGTTTCCCTCACCCTCCTGCCAAAAGGCTGGGCCAGATCTGCCCAGGCAGAGGCTGTGGCTGCATGCAGATCCAAGTCCTTAAGTTTCCAGGACACTCGGCAATGAGGCTGCCCATGTGAGGCTCTCAGACCCCAGCCCAGCAGGACCAAGTTATCCAAACTGCTTCTCTAACACAACTTCTTATCTCTAGGAGCCAGGATCATTCCAGCACCCCAGACACACACACACACACTCCTAAGCCTAGGGTAGAAGATTCTGTTTTGAGGCTGAATCTTCCTTCATGTTCATTCATATCTGGGCTCTTTTACAGCTGCCCACCCACCCAGGTGGCCTCTTTCCAGTTACCTTCTAGATCTAGTGCTTTGCAGCTTCTCCTGGATGAACCCTTAATGCCCAGTGACAGGCCTGAGACTTGTCCCAGGTCTCCTTTACATTAGTGACCAGGGTTGATCAGCAATGTGTTTAAATAAAACATATGATGTGTTTAAAGATAATTTATTATAGTGAAAGACACATTCCCATGAAAACTCTCAACATACTCCCCCTCACTTTGAATACATTCATCCCATCATTCTTGACACTTCCTGAAGCAGCTCTGCAAGTCCTCTTTCATAAGTGTCTTTATGAGGTGAGATCAAAAATATAGTGAGTGCTGCTGTCAAGGGCCATCCAACAGAAAACCAAGCTTATAAAAACATTACAGTGTGTGCTCATCTACCTTATTTACTGGGTCTGGCACCATGAAACTTCTGGCTCTTCCTCAAAGTCAAAATGACCATGAAAGGTAAATGTTTTGAATTGACTTAGGCCAACGAGAAAGCCACGGCAGCGCAACTAAACATACTCATGAAAGAGGACTTTTAGAAGTGCTTCACAAAATGGCAAGAAAAATAAGATGTGTTTGAAGTGAGAGAGAGGGCATTTGGGGGAGGATTAATAGCAATGTGTCTTTTAAAATTTAAATATTCAGCCTATTTATCACATTGTATATTTAATTATGTAAAGTGAGTAAAACAGTTACAATAAAGCACTATGTATGTGTAAGTTAATATCATTAGCCTTCAACTCCCTTAAAACATTAGTATTCCCCATTTTAGAGATTGAAAAATTGAGGCTCAGAGTGGATAAATGACTGGATCAATGTTGCACAGCCAGGAAGAGGCAAAGAAAGGCACTGACCCAAGACTGAGTGAGTCTGAGTAGCAGGATTTCACAGGAGAGTCACCTTATCCTGGTGACCTGGGTGCCAGGGACATGAAGCCACATTTCCCACCCTCAGTCTGGAATTCTCCCTGCATTCCCCCTCCCACCCTCACATGCCTCTTTCAGGGAGTCCTCCCTGATCCACCTCAAGCACTCCCTCTTTCGGCCTGTCCCAGCTGGTTTGGATTTTAGCTGTTGTCATACATTTTGTGAGGTAGTTAGTTGGTGATATGACTGTCTCTGTACTTCTCTGAAGTCCTCAGATGTCCAGGTGTCTTCAGATACTAAGGAAGGCAAGACCAAAAGAGAGAGGAGGGGTGGCAAGGACCAGAATTGTGTAAGAAGGGCCCTGAATGCCAGGCCCAGGAAAGTCCACTTGATCTTGCTGGTTGCTGATGGGAAATATTGAAGGTCTCCTTGGGCAGAGACAGGGTGCCAGCTGGTGAGGTCTATTTGGAGCCTTAGCCATGAGGAGAAAGTGTACTGGGTAACCCTGCGTCCTTCTCCTTCCCAGGTCAGTTATGCAGAGCCCACAGAGACCCAGGCAGGGCATCAAGACTCCCACTTGCTCAGCTCCAGCGCCCGGGATGGATGTCCATCTGTCTTGCCCTTGCCACTCTGCACTCTTCTCCGGAATGGAAGGGCCTTTTCTGGGCGCCCTAATTGGCTGGAATGTTCAGCCAGCCCCTCCCTTCCCGATCTTTAGTCCAGAGAGATAACCAAAACAGGGAGGACACGCGCATGCATATTCCTACCAGAAGCTAAAGACTGACAGAGACAGACAAAGCACTTCCAGGATTCCTGACAGAAAGAGGCAATAAAAAACAAAAACAAAAACCACTCGATAAACCCGCAGAGAGTGGAGCAGCCCTCGCGTTTGTGCGGGCTTCCCACGCCACCGTCTGCCTCTTGCCTTAGTCAGCCACCAGCCAGCCAGCCGCGTTTCCGTCCTCCGCGCGCACCAAGGCAGCCGGATGACGGTCACTCCTCAGACGCCTGGACTAAGCTGAGCTGCGAGGCGAGCTGCTCTGGCTGTGAGTGCGCTGGGCGGGTGGAGGCGACAGTGATCCAGGGCTAGCCTGGGGAGGGGGCTCACATTACCACCTTTTCCTGGGCCTCTGGTGGTTGAACCAGACGCCAATTTAGGCCAACTCCTTTTTTAAAGGGGAAGGAGAATAGTCGCTAGCCCTTTTGCGATTGCCTTGAAAACCAGGGACTCTGCCTCGAAATGAACACCCGCAATCTTCTGTGTGGGCTTCTTCTGGGCTTCCCGGAGTCCCGGAGTCGTGCACAGAGAGCGGTGCCAGCTGTAGAAACTCGGAGGCCCCACGTTTCCTGAGGGTCGATCCTGCACTC
Organism: Heterocephalus glaber; assembly: GCF_000247695.1. The sequence goes on along the minus strand of NW_004624825.1, from coordinate 2,986,632 downwards.
AGGACTTAAAGCCTCCGGGGTTAAAAAAAAAAAAAAAAAAAGTCGGGATTCTATTCTCGCCCTCACCTCACCTCTGCCCGAGGCCACAGCTTTCCCAGCAGGTCTACCGCTACACCCGACCCTTCAAGCTGCCGGCACCCAGGCTGGTGGGACCAGAAAGAAGCCTTTGATGCCTTGAGTTCCTTGCCCTGGGATTGGAGTCTCAAAGAGGGCAATGGGCGGAGAGCTAACCAAGTCGGTGTGCAGCCGGCTTCCCCCTCTCTACACCGCTGCGAAGCTCCCGGGCGTCCCCACGGGCTCCAGTGTTCCGAAGTCCCGGTGCGGTGCACCGGACCTGCAGGAAGAGGGCTCCGCTGCCACACAAGTTGGGAAGGCAGGGTAAATAGGGGAGGGAGGCTTCTGGCGAGGTCTAAGCAAACCATCCACACTGGAAAGCAGGGGCTCCTCTCTGGGCCCCCCAGCTCCTGTGTCCCGTACCAGGGAGATGATAATTCTGCTTGCAATGTGTAAGTGAATCTGCCGTGAGAAAGCACGTTGAAGTTCGGTTGCCTTCTGAGAAGCTCCGAGGTTGCACCACCTAGAGAGACAAGAGTCCATGCCAGCTGGGGACTCAAAATTCCTGCTAGGCCACAAGAAAATATTTTATCAACCACTATTTCTTCAGTAGGACATCTCATCTCTCATCTTGGTCCGTACGTGAGACAGTCCTGAATTTTCCCCAGCGGTTTGTCTTTTTTCCATGCTCACGTTTTGTCCTGAAAACAATTTAAAAGACTAAGAAAACAATCCCCAGTTGATAATGCGCCTCACTCCATCCTCTGGAACAGAGGGGGCAAGTAGTTCACCACTTCACAGAAGAGGACACTGAGGTCTAAGAGGGGCCCAGGATGGCTCAAAGCTGCTGGGCCCTTAATGAGCCATCTGGGGTTGAGGCCCTCCAAAGCAATGCAGAGGTGCTGTGTACAGAGGTCCGCAGTGGTCCACAGGACTGCATGTGAAATGGTCCTCTTTGAAGCAGTGTCTTGCTCTGATGACCCCTGGGACCACAGAGCCCAGCGACCCAGACAGAGATCCCTGGGTTGCTGCTGTAAGGAGATTCTGGAGCAAGTTCAAAAGTGCCCCCCCCAAAAAAAGTGTCCCAACTCAGAGATTCTGTTGTTTCTGGGTAAGGAGAGTGGCCCAAGTTAAAGAACTACACATAAGTGAGGCTCTGAGAGTTCAGGAAAATATGAAGATCCAGGAGGCCAGGCCTAAGAGCCAGAAAACCTGTTTCCCTCTCAGCCCACTTCCTTCCCCCTAGCAAGACTTTTTCTTTTCTTTTATGCATGTATTACAGTACTAGGGTTGGATCCTGGGGCGTTCTGTAATGCTAGGCTACAGCCTCAGCCCTCTGCAAAACTTGAAGCAAGTGCTTTCTGTGACCGCCCTGTCTCCTTTCAGCTCTAATTTCTAAGATTTCCTTAAGTAGAAGAGCCCCTTGACTCTGTATCTGCACGCAGGGACCTCTGGGTCAAGGACAGTGGAGGAATTTTCCATGACTCTTTGGGATCCCCCTTGTCTTTATTTACCAGCTCTCCTGCTTCAAACCAGAAAAAGTAGTTGTTACAGAAGAGTTTCCAGCATCTTCTACAGAGCCCCAGTAACTTCCCCAACACACACACATGTGCAAATACACATTTAAAAGGCCTGTGAATGGGGCAGGCTTATGCCTGCTAGGAATACCAGAGGGAAGCAGATGGAAATCGCTTCGCCTGCCCACAGCCATGAAAACCTAACTCTGCTGGACTGGGAGAATAATTTCCAGGGGCTAAAATCACCACCCCTAGTTTTCAACTGATTCTCAATTATTTGACCCCCAACACATTAAGAGAGAAGGAGGTGGCTATGGTCATTCCACCTTTACTCAAGAAACTGAGAGGGAAGCAAAGGAAAAGTGGAGAGTCGTCCTCACATTGAGTGGATTTTTATGAATGGTTTTTGATCCAAACGGGTAAACTTGTGGCTTTTGTATGTATCAAATCATTTAATCTAAATTTTACACTGTGTAGTCACAGACTTATCAAACTACAGAATTTATAAATATATTATTTGAATAAAACATTTATAGGATAGAATTTTAGGGGTCTTTTGTTCATGAAAATCTTAGAATCATGATCTTGCAAATTCTCATCTCAAGAGGATAAGCCTTGGTCTGGAGCAGAGGAATAGCTGGGTAGTAACAAAGTTTAAGAGAGGAATCAGAGGGCTGGGGGATTTAGCTCAGGGGTGCTGCTGCCTGCCTTGAAAGCACAAGATCAATCCCCGGTACTAAAAAAAAAAAAAAAAAGAACTTCCCAACCAAAGAATCAGAATTCTAGTGAGGCCACAGACAGGAGACACTGCGGATCTGAAAATTCTGAGACATGGAGGTTTTTAGCCACAGTCACTGGAGAGCAAAAGCAGAGAATCACAAAGCCATAGAGCAATCATTAAAGCATATCACAACGAATATTGAAGAATTACCAGAATAAGACTACCTGAGCCACAAAATAGTGGATCCAGTACTCACATCTTGGAATTAAGGAAGAGTGCTGTAGATTTATAGAACCCAAATCTTGCAATGAGACATTCCTAACCAGGAATTCAAATTAAATAACATATACCTTAAAGCTAAAAGAAAAAAAATCTAAAACTAAAGAAGTAGCTCCAAGTCCTGGCATCAAAGTTTCAGGTACAAAACCCTAGCCCTAGCATCTTAATATATAACCAATGGACTTTCAGACCTCAATCAGTTTAAAAGCCACAGGAATATAACTACAGTCAAAAAACGTTATAGAATCACCTTCTTTGATCATGTTAATATAATGGTCCAGAATTTAAAATCAGAATCGTGGAAATACAGAGAACCAAAGAATCTGTATTAAAAGTTCCCGATGGTATAATTCAGTTACAAGTTTTTTTAAAAAAATATTTCTCCTTTGAAAAAATGAGACAGGAGGAAACCTAGATTTTCACTTCTTCCTTACTTCATAAGACAGTCAGGGGTTTTGTGCCGCGATGTAAAGTCCATCTCCACTCGTTCATTCCAGCACCTCCGCCGGGGAAGATTGTCAAGCAAACAGCAAACGCTAGGTCTGCTCCGCGGAACGAGGATCTTTGCTCTTCACCTCTTTCTTCCGATGGCAGCAGCCCAACCTGGTGGGACTGAGCCTGCCCTAGCTCTCTGAAAAAAACGGGGCTAAACCTTCAGAAGGCGATGCCACCCATTTCAGGCCAGAACCCTCCGCTTGGGATACCCCGAGCTCCCAAAGCACCCTCCACTCGGCCCTGCACCCACAGCCTCCCTCCAAAGCTCTGGCTGTCTGGAGTCTCCGGAGCCGTCTTCAAGGCCCGGAACCCTAAAGGTAGAAGCAGCCTCGGAGACCCCAGAGATCCGTCCGGAAGCCCAGCGAGGGGTAAGGAACCGGCCCAAGAATGATCACAGAGCGAACCCAGGCCAGTGGAACTGTGCCCCGGGAAATCCCGGCTAGCACCGAATCCTGCCTTTGGGGACAACGGGACACCCGCAAAGCAAAAGGGTAGGGTCTGCCCGCCCCACGTCTGGGAGACGCGGCTACCCTCAGGAGCCACCCCCACTCGCGGGCCTCCACTCAGGAAGGGGCTGCTTGCCCGTTATGGGGTGAAGGCGTGGGAGAGGTTTGAGAGCTACCTGAAGCCCACCGGGAGTTGGAGGGCTGGAGGAGGAGGCGACAGCAAGAGGGTTGGAGCCTAGCTTCCATCATCTTTAAACCGTGTGCCACTCTCCATCATATTGAGAGAGTTCCGATGATGGGGTGGAAGGGCTTTCCCTAACTACTGGCTACGAATGGCCTCTTGAGAGCCAACCCCTTGGAACTGTCCAGGAACTGGGACCCCAAAAGGGAAAATGGTTATCTCTCATACATAGCTGGGAAGTGCAGTCCTAAAAGAGACACAGGAGGATTTAGCTCAGTGGTGCCGCCCACCTGCCTCACAAGCTCGGGGTCCTGAGTTTGATCCCCGGTTAACCCCCCCCCCCCAAAAAGACAGACAGGCTGGAGAATCCTCTAAGCGACGGTGTCGAGGCGCCGTGGGACGGGGACAAGCCATCTTCCCTTTATTCTGGAAGAAAGATGGGACTAGAGTGGGGAACGGGTAGAGAAGCCGTGACTCGGGTTTGGAAATACCCTGAAAGGCCTCAGGAGGCAGTTGCTCAGAACTTCTCCCTTGCTGTCCTCCACCCCGCAATAACAAAGCGCCCCGCCAAGGGCCAATTCTCTCTTGGGATAGAAGAGGTGACCCCTTCCTTTCACCTGTGAGTCCCAGCCCTCAGCAGAGGCTGAGAGAAAAATCCAAAATTCCACCCGAGATCTCTCAAGCTGGTCCCTGGACTGCCCTGTCCTCAGTCTTCCCGTTGGCTGGCAAAGGGGGCCGCTCCCCAGCATCTCCAAGCGCCCACCCTGCTCGGACGTTGGCGGGGCTCCCGCTGCGCCACCACCGCAGCTCCTACCTGGGGAGGTGCGCCCAAGGTTGGGGCGGAGGGCGGGGGCGGGGAGTCGGGGGGCGGGCGGGGAACCGGCGCCGCCCCACGCTTCCTGGCGCCTTTAAGGAGGAGAAGCTGGTGGAGGGAGGAGCTGGTCCCGGTGTGTGTGCGCTGGAGCTCCTGCCTCGCCAGCAGTTTCTGAAGCTGGAGTCCCACGCCGCTGAGGGGCGCAGTCACCGGCTGCCCCGCCCGGCCCGCGCCTCGACTTTGCCGCCTGGCCTCACCTCCGCCCTCGGCTAGGCCCGCTGCTTCAGCCGCAGGGGCGCGGCATGGGCACCCCCTGCCACAGCGCCCCGCTCCAGCACTAACCGCCCCCTGGCCTGCAGCCTCCTCTTCGCTCACGTCCTCGACGGGCTGCCCTCGGTCTAGAGCGCACGCACACCAGCTGCGGCCGCCCGGACGCCGGCAGCACTCTGGACCCCTCGGCCGCCGGGCGCCAGCGCTACTGCAGCCCTTCGGCCAACAACGGGAGCCTTGTCCCGATCCCAGCGCCACCGTCGCCGCCCGGCCTCGAGCTCCAGAACACGAGTTAGGCCGTCGGTGGGCGGACACGGCCGAGACCCTGTGCCCACCGTGCCAGCCCGAAGGGCGCCGAGCCGCCGAGCGCTCCGGCCCAAGCAGCAGTGCGCTTGGGGCCACACCGCGAGGTCTCCCAGAGCTCTCCGCCGCGGGCCCAGACGTCGGTCCAGGGAGCCCACGTCGCTGGCCTGCAGCTCCCACACTCGCCACGACCCGGCCCTTGGGGGTGGCAGGCGGCGTAGACGCAGGGGCTCGTGGGACTGCTGAGCCATGACGGCCGAAAGCGGGCCGCCGCCGCCGCCCCCGCAGCCCGAGGCGCTGGCTGCAGTGAAGGAGGAACGTGGCGAGACTGCGGCAGCGGGGCCGGTGGTCTCGGCAGAGGCCGGGGTCCGCGGCTCTGGCGGGCGACGGCGCAAGCGCCCCCTGCAGCGCGGGAAGCCGCCCTACAGCTACATCGCGCTCATCGCCATGGCCATCGCGCACGCGCCCGAACGCCGCCTCACGCTGGGCGGCATCTACAAATTCATCACCGAGCGCTTCCCCTTCTATCGCGACAACCCCAAGAAGTGGCAGAACAGCATCCGCCACAACCTCACTCTCAACGACTGTTTCCTCAAGATTCCGCGCGAGGCCGGACGTCCGGGCAAGGGCAACTACTGGGCGCTCGACCCCAACGCCGAGGACATGTTCGAGAGCGGCAGCTTCCTGCGCCGCCGCAAGCGCTTCAAGCGCTCGGACCTCTCCACGTACCCGGCCTACATGCACGACGCGGCGGCCGCCGCCGCCGCCGCCGCTGCCGCTGCAGCCGCTGCCATCTTTCCCGGAGCGGTGTCCGCCGCCCGCGCGCCCTACCCGGGGGCCGTCTACGCGGGCTACGCGCCACCATCGCTCGCCGCACCACCGCCGGTCTATTACCCCGCCGCGTCGCCGGGCCCTTGCCGCGTCTTCGGCCTGGTTCCCGAGCGGCCCCTCAGCCCAGAGCTGGGACCCGCACCGCCAGGGCCCAGTGGCTCCTGCGCCTTTGCCTCGGCTAGCGCCTCCACCACTACCACCGCCTACCAGCCGGCCGGCTGCTCCGGGGCGCGGCCCGCAAACCCCTCGGCCTACGCGGCCGCCTACGCGGGCCCCGACGGCGCGTACCCTCAGGGTGTGGGCAGCGCTCTCTTCGCCGCGGCGGGCCGCCTGACGGGACCTGCTTCGCCCCCCGCGGGTGGCAGCAGTGGTGGCGTGGAGGCCGCCGTGGACTTCTACGGGCGTTCTTCACCCGGCCAGTTCGGAGCTCTGGGGCCCTGCTACAATCCTGGCGGGCAGCTCGGAGGGAGCAGTGGAGGCGCCTACCATGCCCGCCATGCCACCGCCTATCCAGGAGGGGTGGATCGGTTCGTGCCTGCCATGTGAGCCGAGAGTACGGACGAACGCTGTCCACGCGAACTAAATTTACTCACGCTTGAAGGCAGAGCTAGAGAGAGGACGAAGTTGGGACTTATTGAACAGACCCGAGTCTCCTGGCGCACCTTCCATACACCCGGTTTGCTTTATAAATGTGAGGTGGGGAGAGGCTGCCACCGCATTCCGACTGGCACAAGGGACCCGAGGTTGGCGAAGCCCCACAGGACATGCCTTTCTGGCATTTTCCAGGAAAGGTCCTTGGTGACACGGGGGATGGGGCGAATGTGGTGTCCACACCAGAATTCTGGATCCGAATTATGGGGATCACATAGCTTCACCCTTTCCTCAGCTGCTTAAAATTGGTCCTTTTTAACTGGTTTGTCCCCTTGTACCTTCGACTGTGTTACTATAATAAAGGGCTGCGACGGCGCCTTTCTTCTTAAAGTGCAGGGGGCACAATTGAATGAAAAAAAATAGTTCCTTTTCTTCTTTTATAAGAGAATTTCGCTCCCGTGGGCCTGGGCCGCCGCTGAGAATTGTAGGCCTAGGTCGCAGTCCGAACCGTGCCTCAACTCCCTAGCTGACCCAGTCCCACACCAAAACCTTTAGCCTCTCTAAGTGGTATACAAGAGGACTTCACGATTCTACCCACAACCTTATAATACTTAGGGGCCCCATCATCTTGGATGCTACCCGGTATATTTGGCAGTATCTGTGGGCCACCGAGGGCTTCCGAGTAGCCACCCAGAGCCTAACCACCATTCAGGGAATTGGAACAGATCATGGCAAGCATCTAACCTAAAGTCCTAGGATTAGCTCCAAGCAGCAATTATAGCACAATTTATTGAATCTTTTGAACAGGATGTGCTGGTCATTCCACAGCTATTACTGCCCCATCATAAATCTGGTTGTCTGGTGAGGCAGATAAAAACACATTCATCCTTTGTCCAACACTTCTTTTTCATCAAGCAATCCTGGACCCAACAGGTGAACTAAAGTTCAAGAAGAAAGAATTCCAGGGAGCCTGTGGGCAAGGGCTTTTGGTAGTTGGGGTTAGCTCTTCCATCATGGCACTCTGCTACACCTTAACAACCTCCCCACTCAGAAAAGGAAAGAACTAAATTTGGTAACCAGGAAAGAGTGTTTTAGAGAGAGACTGGAATTTTGATTTCATTTTGTATGTTTGTTTAAGCAGCAGGCTCACCAAAATCAGAAATGTCTCTGGCCTGTCTCTTGAGAAATCTTTTTTTTCAATTCTAGAGTGAAATTTTCCAGTGTTAAATATTTCAGAGACTCTAGTCACAGTTTTTCAGATAAATCTGAGTATTCAGGTGAACTAAATAAAAATCACTGCTGTTGCTACAGCGATGAGAGGTGTAACCCAGGGGTAGAGTGCTTTCTAGCATGGTCAAGGCCCTGAGTTCAATCGCTGGTGCAAAAAGAAAAGAAAGAAAAGAAAAATTGAACAAATGCGTTCTGGCAAGAGAAAACTGGGCCTCTTTCTGCATAGTATCTCAGTGGGAAAGCGTAGGGCTGTGAAAAAAGTGTATGAAAATCATTGGTAATTTTGATGTTTTATTTTGGGGACTGCACTATCCTTTTCACAAAGACATAAACTTGGTTCAGCCCAAATGGGAATTTGTCTAAATTAATGCCACCCAATAGAAATACAGTGCAAGCCACATATGTAATTCAAATTTTTCTAGTAGCCACATTAATAAACAGGTGAGATTAATTTAATAGAATATTATATTTAACCCAAAATATCTTCTTAGCATTTAATCAACATAAAAATTGTTAAGATGCGTCCTCTTTTTCATACTGTGTCTTCAAAGTCTGGGTTATATTTTACAATTGTAGTTCATCTAATTTTGGACTAGCCACATGCCAAGTGCTCAGTAGCAACTGTGGCTGGTGGCTACCGTTGACGACAGTCCAGGTCTAAGTGCTGTTCCTTCCTAGCTTCGATAGTGATAAATGACCACCTCAAGGCAGGTGGCAGCTAGAGCACTGAGCCTGCAGTAGGTGGGTCCAGACTCCAGATGGACCCCTGTAATCTTGGAAAAGTCCAGATATTGGGCCTTGCTTCTCTCCCTTCGGACCCTTACAGGCTTGAAATTCAAGGCTTCTACCTGTGCAGCTGGCCATGCTGGCTCCCCTAGATACAGAGGGCAGGATACCTTGCCTAGGTGGCAGGATGGAAAACTGAGAGTTCTTTGCCCAGAAGTTTTGTGTTTGGCTGGGAAGACCCCAGCCTCAAGATTGGGGCTAGAGAACAGGTTTGCACCTAGTAAGTGTAGGAATTAAGCCTTTTCTGTTTCCTAATCACCAAGTCGAGTGCTTTGCAACGCCCGTGGTTAACCTTAAGCCAGTCCCTTCACTAGGGTCCTCATTTTCAATATAGGATTTGGGGGCTGCTACTTCAGAGGGTCTTCCTGAAATTAAGTCAAACAAGAGAAATGAAAAATGCTTTGCAAACCGGCAGGCTTAGGCGAGCAAGAAAACTAAGGTTTTAAAAAACAAATCTCAGCCTTGTCACAAAACCTCTGGGAGTGTCGCGACAAAGCCCCGGGCCAAAGAAAGATGGGATGTGAAAGGGCGGATGTGTATGTCCAACACTCTCCCTGTTGGCTTGGGCGACAGATGAGATTACGTCAAAAACTAGGGTCCGCGCCAGGAGAGAGAGGACAAGGCGTGGAGGGAACTGGAAGTGCACAGGGAGGCCTGCGAAGGGTGATCGGGCGCTGAAGACAGAGCGGCCCCTCTTCTCCCACCCGACCGAGACACGAGGCACCGGAGGTCGCCGAGGGACCCTCCAGCCAGCGGGACCCTGGGATTTTGAGAATATCCCACCCCGCCTCGGCGGAAAGCTCTTCTCATCTGGGGGCCTCAGAGACTAGAGGTGCGTTGCTTTTTATCTTTTCTTCCTCTTCCCACTTTGAACACGGAAAGGTAGCTTGCCCCTCTCCAGGCACCCCAGCGTCGTGTGCAGGCGCCCCGGGCTGTGGGTAATTAGATGTGTTCTTCCCTAATTGCCCAAGGCTCGTTAGAATTCGCCCCAGAGTTGTAACATTTATTTTCTTTCAAATTAAAGTTGCTTTGCAATTAAGTTTAGGAAACCAGCAACAAAAGCCTACTTGGCCTAAGGTCCTTTAGTACGAAAACGGATTAGGGAGGGAGCCTTCTTCCCCATTTGAGCGCTTTGGGGAAAGCGTCCGGACAGCAGAAGCCAGGGGGGTTGTCCTTGGCAGCAGCGGTGACCTTCCTCAGTCAGGTGATTAGCCTCATTGAAATATCTCTTGGACAGTTTGAGCTGAACTCCACACCGAGGACATGAAGCTGCTGTACGGGGTTAGAGTTTACCAAATACATTCATAAACATAATCTCAGTACTAAGAGTTCTGTGAAATGTTTCCTTTATTAAAATTATTTTTCTTAAAAAATCAGGACGTGTTCATTGTTTTAAAAAATACAAAAGCGAAGACTGACGAGGGAGGAGCTCCAGTTAGAGGCCAGCATACGTAACATAGCCCGAGCCTGCCATAAACTAAGGGAGAGAAGAAGGGGAAAAAAATCAAAGAAACCCATAGTGTGCCAGAGAGCACAGTTAAGACTTCTGAATTCTGTTTTTGTTTTCGTGTTTTCGCCAGTACAGGAGGGCTGAGTCTTGACTTTGTCCCTGCATTTTTGTGAGATTTTGAATCAGGTTCCTTCTGGCAGTGGTAGGTCTTAGTTTCACTATCTGTAAAACCAAGAATAAGTCTCTTTCCCCCTTACATTCTCTGTCTACTCTTCCTTTGATCTTCTGGATTCAGGAAGCACTTCTGCCAGGGCCAGGAGAGGATAGGATTGGGAAGAGAGCCTTCCCTCTGTTTTACAGCCGAAACTGAGGCCCAGCAGCATGGGCGTCCATCGCTTAAGAGCTCACTAGAAATGCAGAATCTCCGGACCAATGGCCTACCCTACCCTATCTTTCAACAAGCCTTTCAAATGATTCATATGTCCTATGCAAAGGGGCAGAACTTTCTAAAACTAAGGGGAAAATGTTTTATGTTATAGGAGACCCAGAAATACCTTCTAGCAGCCTAAATCCTGATCAGCACCACAGCGCGACCTTGTGGCTCTGGCTTCAGGGGAAAGAGGGCTGGGTTGCAAGGGGACAAGGCTGGGATGGAGCACATCACCTCCTCCCTGGCATGTACTGCATCTTGGAATCATGGCCTTAGAATGCATCTTACCTCGTGTTTCGAGCTCTACAGGTGAGCCTGACAATCACATTCAATGAAAATACGTTTGAAAGTGTCTTGATGTGGGGGTGCCAGTTAGAGCCAGGACAGCTTCTGAGTCCCAGCTAAGTAAGGTACTTTGGGGACCTTGGATTCTGGTCTCCCTAAGCAGCAGTCAGATATGGGATAAACTTGACCCCTGCTCATCACCTTCAGCCTCAAGTCTAGGATAGTTGGAAGTTTAGACAAAAATTTAACTTTCTTCTGAGGACACAATGGCCAGCAGGAGGGGTACCCTATCTCTGAATCAGTGTGGGCCAAGGGATCCTCTGTAGATAGCCAAGGATCCTGAATCCCTAAGGAATATTCCCCTGCCTCAAACACACTCACCCTTCTGGAGAACTTGGGTCTCTGTGCTAATCCTCTTCCTGGGAACTGCTGACTCCCAGATGGGGTTGACGTGACATGGTAACTGGGAAAAAATATGCTTGATAAAAAGCGAGGGGCATATACCATGAAGGAGAAGAGGGACCTGGATTGGACACCACTGTTCCCAGGTTCATAAAACAAGGGCTGGGAGAACCAGCGTTCACATCTCCGTGCTCATGTGAGTTCTCAACAATAGGAATCAATAGCAATGCCTTGAGTGTGTGCTTTATAGAGCCCAAGAAGGGGTATGTGGCTTGCCCAAGATCTCACAGCTACTGTGCCCAAGCCAACTAGAACTTCTGCTGCCCCCAAGGAGGACAGCATTTAATTATCATCTGAACCGACGGCGCTGTAGAAGTTGTCAGTTATGTGTGAGAGTGACATGAGGTGGAGTACATCTTGAGAAACTTTAAAATGAGGTGGACTGGCAAATGCCAGGGAGGAGAGAGAGATGGACCCTTGATGAGATGAGTGCCTCCTTGATGCTTGGCCCCCGGAAGAACACTGCCCACCCCCTGTGGAGCTCCCCGTGCCCTCTACTGGCCCTATACCCCTTCTACTAGGGCCTCAGACTCAGATTTCCAGCTCAGCCCAGCAGGGTGGACACAGAAACACATACTGAGAGCCCTGAGTATCCCAGAGTGAGGAAGGATTGGGAAGCTGGCACAGGGTGGATCTTAGCCCTGGGTGTAGATCACCAGCTTATCTCACTATCGGAACCTGGAGCAGCTTCTCATGGGTGTGGGTGGAGTGGAGCCCAGTCATGGTTTCTGCAGGCATGAAGGCACTCAGCATCCAAGAGATAAACTGTGAGAACCACAGGCTCAAACAGCTGAATTCCTGTCTCTGACCCTTAGGACCCTTCCTGATTCCCAAATCCATCTCCCATAGCTGCCCTTATTACACTTCCAGGTTTCAGCCCACACACCACTTACCATTTCCCAGCCACCTCCACATGTTCCTGTCACTAGTTATGCACACTGACCTTTCCCTCTCCGTTTCAAGCCACCAACTCAGAAGAGGTAACAGAAGCCCCTTCATCCCTCTCCTGGGTCAGTGTCACCTCCTAATGAAGTTCACTGCTCCCTCCAGTGCCCCTCTCATCTGTCCTACACAGTGGCCAATGTGACCAGCTCCAGTATAAGCCAGACCAGTCCCTCTCAGGGAAAGAGCCCAGTCCTAAGGACCAGGACTTACTCAACCCTTTCTATTATTTCAAATTTTTATCAGAACTTCATACCACTATTCCACTTTGTGTGAAGTGGGGTCTGCCCTGATTTTCCCTGCCTGGGTGCTCATAAAAGACAGTGTCCTCCCATGAGAAGTGTGCACAGGGCTTTTGATGGTATACCTGTGGGTGAGCAGGTGGACAGTGGCACAATGGGCCAACCACTCTGTACAGAAATAAAACAACTCATCCTCCTTTGGGTATATTCAAGAAAAGGCAGTGCCCCACAATACTAGTTGTCTACTCAGTCCTCTTCCTGCCTTCCTTGGTGACAAAAGCCTAATTTTGTCCAAGTTTTAGTTGGTTGTGTGTTTTAGGGAAAGTCTTACTTCTTAGGGTATCCTTATATTAAATTTTGACTTGTTTAAGGTAGATGTGGTGATAATTCCATGATTCTTGTCACTGATTGGTTTAGAAACAGCACAGGATGTGTTTCCTGGTCAATGTGATGTCCAGAGAAGTCTGCTGGGGCCTTCTGGGAACCATTTATTTGTTCTTAAGAGAGCCACAGCCCTTTTATATCTCTGGTTGTTCAAGTGTGATACCCACAAGTATGGACACAGAGGGTCCAGACTAAGAGAACACATCAGCCTGCTGAGGATGGCAAAACAGAAAAGTGGCAAGGCATGGAGTCCCAAGAAGAAAGGAATGCCAAAAGAACCAATCCTAGAACCATTCATCCTACTTGTTGGTGCCTGTTAGAAATAACAAGTGGCCTTCAAGTTTAAGGCTTTGTCTTGAGTCTTCTGTGACTTGCAGCCAAATGTATACTAATTGACGTAGAAGGTGATCCTTAGAGACAGGGAAACTGCCTCTATCAAATAAATCAGATTCATTCCCTTTGATAACTTCCTCTCCTTTCTTATCAATAAATGTGTTGTCAACAGGTTAGCTAGTCTTACACCTTGTTTCTTGGAGAAAACAGGGAAGCTAACTTTCCAGAGTTCAGGGTGGTATGGCTGTAGATGGAAGTTAACTTTCCAGAGTGAGTTACTGTTGGAGACCCCAGGCCAGAATCCTTCCCTGGCTTTAGAAGTGGCTACAGCAAGATGAATCAGAAGGCTGAGGAAATTCCCTCCCTGGGTGAAAGTGGAGAATTGCATGTTAGTGGTGACTGGAGCTCTACAGAGTCCTCTCTTTTGGAGCTTTGAACCGGGTGGCCCCTGACTTATCTCCACAGGGAATGGGAAGCTTAAAGATAGTGTCTATGAAGTATGTGCATCTGGTTGCTTCAGATCCTACAAAGTAGAATGGTTAGTGCCAAAGCTGAAGGGAACTCGTTGTTACTATTAAAAAAAAGCCTTACCTTTCATCCTGCTCCCCAGGACTTGCACAGATTCAGCCCACCTTGGTCCCAAGAAGGTAAGGGAATGCTGCAGGAGCAAGCCCATAGTTTACGGAACACCTGGGAGAGGCTGTGGGTAGCTGGGTAATTTCCAAATTAATTGCAAGAGAAAACGAACAAAACAATCTGCAGGCTAAGCATCCCAGGAGCTCAGCGTGAGACTGACAGCCTGGAATCCAGCAAGCACAAAGCCCGACCACAGGCAGGAGGGCCTTTCCTTCTGCGGGGAGGAGGCCTGACTTTCTTCCAACAGGGACCCGTCCAGGCCTGCAGCCAGGGTAAGAGGAGAGGAAAACCCTAGGACTGAAACAGTCTTCCATCCAAACCCCAAACTATGGTGAACATAAAGCTTTCTGGTAACACTCCTGCAAGGCTGGCTAGCAGGGTGAACTATCCCCGATAGACCCTTCACTTCTCAGGAAGAAGACTGCAGGCCTTGTTTTTGAAAATTTCTTCCTGAATTCCTCCTCAGGAAATGGGGCTGCTCCCACTGGCCCTGAAGATTCCACATATGGGCAGGAAATGAACCTGATGTCTGTGCTGTTAGTAACAACAGTCAGACCTGATCTTTGTGGTATACTTTGCAGCTGTCCAAGAGGCTGCCTGCCTTCATGAGAAAAATACTAAATCAGATTCTCTTACCGTACCTGGACAAGTGTTAGCCTCAACTGCCCCAGCAATAAAATGGGTGCAAGGGCCGGGGATTTAGCTCAGTGGTGCCACCACCTCCCTCGCAAGCTCAAGGTCCCCAGTTCGATCCCCAGTACCAAAAAATCAAAAAAGAAACAAATAAAATGGGTACAACAGTGTCTTCCCTCTCTGGTACCAATTGCACATGCACAGACTCAGTCCTGTGGAAGGCACTGTACTGGTGCTTTTTGGCCTCCGCACTGGCCCTAGGAGGGACTTCCTGCCAACAGGAAGCTCTGGGAGCACAGTGTGAAACCAGTCTGGCTCCAGAACTTCTCAGTAAAACTGGCTAGCAGGTTCTCAGATAGGAACTAGCCTAGAAATGAAACTCCCAGGACACCCTTCTGTGTGGGTCCCAGGTCATCACTGGGCCTAAGCAGCCCAGATCAGGTTCAGACCACCCTGGCTACTAAACAAGCTGGGGCTGCCTCTCATGTTTCATGCCACTCTTCTGGGTCTGCAGTGGTGTGGGCACACACTTACAGCCAAGGCATAATGCTAGGCACAGCTGGGAAACCATGATTATACTGTGGCTATCCGTTTGCAAAAAAATTCCTACAGCATGGCATCAAGAGTATGTGAGTGGGCCAGGGATTTAGCTCAGTGGCACTGTGCCTGCTTTGCAAGCCCAAGATCCTGAGTTCAATCCCAGTACCCAATAAAAAAGAGTATGTGAGTGACCCCCCCACACACACACCTTTTAAAATCATTCTCCATGCTATAAAAAGAATGTAGTAAACCTCTTATCTCATTTACTTCAGGGTTTTTGTAAGCATTTCATGGAAGGGATTTGAAAATCATAATAAAATATTATGCTGCAATTTAGAGAAAATTTCACAACCACTATGCCAGATTGGGGCGGGTGGTAACCTGAGTCCCCAAGCTTTTGCTCTCTGTTAACTTGCTAGTGTTCCCCTTCCAACTAGAGCCCTGCAGCCTAGGGCCTTATATCCTGTCTGTCCCTCCCTGCCTGCTCTGCACAGTCACACAGTATGACAGGAGGCTTTTACATGGCCCCCAGCGATCCTTGTCCCTGGTAGTAACACCCTTCCCACTGAGCCAGGCTGGACCTACTGACTTGCTTCGAATGAATGCAACATTAGGCTGTCCCTTCCATGATTAGGTTACAAAGAACTGTGACCTCCATCTTGCTAGTGCTCTTTCTCTTGCTTACTCTAATGAAGGAAGCTGCCACTCTGTACAGTGCTATATGGAGAGGTTCAGCCAGTAAAGAACCACTGGACTTCAGAGGATCTGAGACCTTAGTCCTATAGCCTGCAAAGAACTGAATCCTGCCAGCAACTACATGAGTGAGATAGGAAGCAGGTGGTTCCATTACATGTTGAGGATGACTACAGGTTTTTGGAAGACTCTGGAGCAGAGGACCCAAGTGAGCCAGGCCACAGAAGCTGTGGGATAATAAACATTGTTCTTATGAACCACTAAGTTTTGGAGTAACCTGTTATGCAGCAGAAGATAACTCATACGCAGGGGCCTCGCTCATACACACCATAGTCTCCAGCCAGGGCATCTAGCATATGAGTACTACCATACACACACACACACACACACACACACACACACACACACACACACACCCGTACACACATGAGATAGCTTAGTCTCACTGGGGTGGAAGATTTGGATCTGCCAGGTAAACGGACTTGCTGAAGGAACCCTAAAGCCTAGGGACTCTACCTCCTGCAGTTCTGACACAGAGGGAACAAAGAGACTGGGGAGACCTCCTCAGATGACAGAGAGAGGGACAGTCAGAGGACTGACCCCCAAGGAACCTGGGCTTGTGCTTAGGACCCCTTATCACCCAGTCAAGTGACACTAAGAATTTCATGATTTCTGTGGAGGGGATCCAAATTTCACAATATCCCAATCCAAAAATGACTATGTGCAGTGTCAATAAATGCAGATTCAACCACTTTCTTTGGCCATTAAATCTGACTTGAAGAGAAGAATTAGCTGCTCCCAAAAGGAAATGAGTAACACGCATTACAGCCTTAAGCGAGAGGCTTAGCTTTGAAGACCTCAGCCAACCACAATCTGGGCTGAGGTTTTCTCTCAATTACACCTATGGCTTCTTCTCTGAGCTGAGTTTGGATGCTGTTTGGGAGAGATGCAATGTTTCCTAACATTCCCTTCTTCTGTGTATTTAGAATAAATACTACAAAGGGAATTAAGAAGTGAATAAGATCTTACTGAGTGTGCCACAGACATATTAGGCAGGATCTGTTATATGTTTAAGTAGGGTTGTGAGTTAAAAACAAAACAAAAAAGGAGAAATGGGCCAATGAGGGAAACCAGGATAGGTAGCAGCATGTGTGAAAAAGGCTTAGTGAAAGCTAAGCTCCCTATGAGTCAAGAGTATCATGGAGTTGCCATAATACTGAATTTTATTTGAGGCTAGATAAAAGAAGTAGAATCCCCAAAGCAAGGAGGTGATGGTCCTGCCTGACTTTGCCCTTTTCAGCATGCCTAGGTTGCCCCTGAACTTCACACTTTTTGATGGGCATGGGTTAACCAGAATATACTATGAGGAAACAAGGACAGCAACCTGTATCCTGGAAGAATGAGCTTGTACAGCTGGAAGAAAGACAGAGTAGGTAGGGCACACTCCCTTTTCTTCAAGTCCCCGAAAAGCCTCCAGAGAAGGGAGGTGGGTGTATGTAGATAGGATCAATCCTGGGTAGCATCAGATTTCAACTGACAAAGAAAGAAGTTCCAAATAGTTGGAGGCAGCCAAGGGTGAAGCTAGCTGCCTCCAGCAGTCATGAGCTCCCTGGTCTGGAAGAGTGTTTCAAACACTTGAAAATGCAGCCAGTAAGAGAATCCACTCCTTGGGTGGGGGCTCAGTCCAAAGGACTTTTGAAGACTTCTCCAACCCTGTCTCTGGGGTATCTAGTGCCCACCAAAGACTCCTGGACATACACATTTCCTGGTCCACACACTCCTCCTAAAAAGCATTCAAGCCTTAGCCCTTCCCATGGCTCATCAATCAGGGTGCACAAGTTATAAGCAACAAAATATGACTCTAAATAACTAAGCAGTAACAGGAATGGCTTGGAAGGTAGGGGATCATTCATAGATCAAAGAAAAAGCTGGAAGATCAGATCTTAGAAATAATATAATCCAGGCCAGGGATGTAGCTCAGTGGTGCTGTGCCTGCCTGGCAAGAGCAAGGTCCTGAGTTCGATCCCCGTTACCGGAAAAAAAAAAAAAAAAAAAAAGGAAAGAAATAACATAATCCAGACCAGCATAGTGGTGCACACCTGTAATTCCAGGACTCAGGAGGCTGAGGCAGGTGGGTCACCATGAATTCAAGGCCAGCCTGCACTGCACAGTGTGTTCAAGCTCAGCTTGAACTACATACTGCCCCTCAAAACAAAAACAAAACAACAGCAATAAAAAACATAATCCAGGATTAGCAGCTAAAACCGGGAGCTAACAGATGAGCTCTTCTGAGATCCACTACAGTGTGAATTAGGTTGACAATCACTGAGCCACTGAACACACAAAGGTCCAGAGACACCGTCTGATCTCTCCGTGTCATATACCCACGGTGGTTAGTAGGGGACAGGGCATGTTGACAAACAGACCAGTCATGACCAAATCCAGTACAGGAGGGAGTTCTCTACCAACCCAAATCAGGAAGAAGCCACTAGAAGAAAGGCGTGCTGTGCCGGCATAATAAAGGATCCATGCCTTGCTTTTGCCAGGATGAGGGGTCTCCGGAGTCTGTTCCTCCAGTCTCTTCCATGGCAGTGAGAGTAGTGATGCTTTTGACCCTATAAATGGCACACCAACTGTAACCAGGACAAGGGCAATTTGAGAGATGGGTAAAGACAGCTTGGTGGAAAAAACACTGACTTCGGCTGCCACCAGCAAAGAAGACCATACATCCTTACAGAACTTTCCAAGGGAAGCAACTAAACTATCTGAATAAAATAGGCAAAACTTGGGCCAGGGATTTAGCTCAGTGGTTTCGCCACCTGCTGCGCAAGCGCAGGGACCTGAGTTTGATCCCTGGTAATGAAAAAAAAAAAAAAAAAGGCAAAACTCTTGAAGACATAGGCATAGTCAAGGACTTTCTGAACAGAACCCCAGTTGTATAAGAAATAGCACCAAGGATCAACAAATGAGATCATATCAAATTTAAAAGTTTCTGTACAGCAAAGAAAACCACCAACAGAGAGATAACCTACAGAATGGGAAAAAAATATTGTCAGCCATTCTTCAGACAGAGGACTAATATCAAGAATATATAAAAAATTAGATCCTAAAATAAAAGACCCAATCAAAAAATGAACTACTGAAATGAATAGACACTTCTCTGAAGAAGTAAAAATGGCCAATAAATACATGAAAAAATGTTCAACATCTCTGGCCACTAGAGAAACACAAATTAAAACAACGCTGAGATTCTATCTTACTTCAGAAAGAATGGCAGTCATCAAGAAATCAAAGACAACAGTGCTGACGAGGCTGGGAGGGGATTTCTACACTGTTGATTGGGAATGTAAAGTAGTACAACCACTGTGAAAATCAGTATGGAGATTCTTCAAAAAACTAAAAATAGAAATTCCATTCAACCCTAATATTCCCCTCTAGATAAAATTATCACTTAAAATGCATTACTGAGTGGGCAAGAAAGTTTTTTTAAAATCCACAGAGGACCAAAATAAAATTAAATCAGGAATTCTTAGAAGTGAGCAAACTCTGGTGGCAGTTCTCACCCTGAAGGTGTCTCTCAAATTCCAGAGTTCTTTTGTAGGTTTTGTGAGATATGGAAAATGAGAAATAAGACTCTAGAGTTTGCTCAAGGTGGAAGATGCACAAGAAGACTATACAAAAATTGAGATTATCAAAGCTGTATGTATTCAGAGCAGGGGAGAATAAAAATAAACCTATTTTCTTTTTGCCTCAAATATCTCAGACTTGCAACTGAAAGAGCTGATAACTCAAAAATGCTAAGAGGCACAAACCCAAAAGCTTGCTGTCCTTAGTCAAATTAACATAAAAGGGGTGGAAAACCTTGTTTTAACCCAACAAGAAAGAAAACCGGCAAATATCCTGGCAATATCACAGAAAAACTTTGACACCCCCCACACAAACACATACACCCATAAAGGCAAAGTGGAGAGCCTTTCCCAACTTCATTTTGCTGTGATCAGCTGAAAAATGGTCCTGAATGATGCCCATGTCCCAATCCTTGGCGGCTGTATCAGCTAACCTGTGTGTGTGTGGAGGGAACACTTTGCAGGTATGATTAAATTAAGAATCCTGAGACAGAGAAGGAAGGGAAAGAGGGAAGAAGAAAGGGGGCTATATTAAAGATACAGTGGATTTGATAGTGAAGAAAATTACCAGGAATGTAGAGGGACATTCTGTAATGATAAAAAGGTAAAATATTGGCCAGGTTTTAGCTCAGTGGCACTGCACCTGCCTTGCAAGTGCAAGGTCCTAAGTTCAATCCCTGGTACAAAAAAAAAAAAAGGTAAAACACATAGCAATTCTCAGTATGCAACAAACAACAGAACTACAAATTATGTTGATATAGACAGCAAAGTTAGGTAGAAATATTACAGGCAGTCAGACAGGGCTGGGCCCTGGAAGTCAGTGCAGAGGATGAGAACACATAAAAGCTGTGGCTGGAGTCATGTCTGAATAAGATTAAAATCACAGTGGCCAGATTTGTATGCTTCCCTAAGGGATGAACAGAAGCTTGAGATTATCGGTACCAACCTTTCGGGTTTTCCCTTATACATAGACCATTATCTCATTAGGGGTGGGCCACCTCCTCCTCTCACTAAGACTAAGATCACTAAAACTAAGAAGATTTAAGACTAAGACTACATGGGCCAGGGATTTAGCTCAGTGGCACCACACCTCCCTTGCAAGTACAAGGTCCTGAGTTCAAACCCCAGTACCAAAAAAAAAAAAAGACCAAGGCTACAGATTATCGGCCAAGGTTAATGATGTCATCTATATACCCTTGTTACTATTGGGTCAATAAGTGACTATACTTGTAATCTTGTTTATAGTTTTTACCCACATTGCACCCATCCCTCATGACTTTGCTCCATAAAACTACCTTTGAAAAGGGCTGGGGATTTAGCTTTGTGGTTCTGGCATCTGCCTCACAAGTACTAGGTCCCGAGTTCGATCTCCAGTACCAAAAAAAAAAAAGTCAAAAAAAAAAAAGAAGTGGGCTCATTGGCAACTCATTCGGGACCCCTCCTATCTCCCAGGAGCTATTCTTATTCCCCATTCCTATTCCGCAATAAATTTCCTACTTTTAACCTCCATTGTTCCTTAGAATTCATTCTTCAACTTTGGGGAACACAAAGTTGGTGTATCTGACATCTAGCATGACTTATATTTATTCCCCCTATATCATCACGAAGCAAAAATTGATAGAATTGAAAAAAGATAAAGACAAATTTACAATTATAATTGGAGACTTCAACATCAATCTCTCAACAATGGTAGAACAACTAGATAGAAAATCAGTAAAGTTATTGAACTCAGTATCAACAAAAGAATCTAATCAACATTTATAGAACATCCCACCCAACAACAGAAAAATACTTGTACAAACATTTTGAAGTGCTAATGAAATATGTATCAGGCTAGATCATATTGTGGGCCATCAAACAAACCTCAACAATATCAAGAGAACTGAAATTCTACAAAATGAATTTTCAAAACTTCTCAGAATTTCTCTGAAAAAGATAACAGAGAAATTTCCAAACACTTGGAAACTATACCACCACCACCACCACCACCACAACAACAATAATCTATGGATCAAAGAAAAAAATCTCAGGAAATTAAAAAGAAAAATCAGAAAACAGAATGAAAATAAAAATAGCAAAATTTATGGCACAGGTCAAGCAATATTGAGAGGGAAATTTGTGGAACTAAATGCATACATTAGAAAAAAGGAAACATCTCAAATCAATAAGCTAAGCTTCTTCTCATGAAGGCAGAAAAAGAAGAAAATAAATCCAAAGCAAAGAGAAGGAAGAAAATAACAATAATCAGAGCAGAAATCAATGAAAATGAAAATAGGAAAGCCATGGAAAAAAATTAAAAAAATAGAATTGGTCCTTTGAAAAGATGAATAAAATTGGCAAATCTCTAGCAAAAATAACTAAGGAAAAAGAGAACACAGAAATTATCAATATTTTGAATAAAACAGAAGATATCATTATAGACCCTAAATACATCAAAGTGATAATAAGGAGTTTTACAAACAGCTCAGCACCTAAAATAGACAATTTAGATTAAATGAACCAATTCAAAAAAAAAAACAAAAAAACACTAATACAAATCACCACAATTCAACCAGTATGAAGTAGGTAATCTGAATATTCCTACGTCTACAGAAAAAATTGAATTTGAAATTTAAAAATATCTTCCCCCAAAAAAATTTCCAGACCTAGGTGGTTTGACTAGAGCTTTTTTTTTTGTACTGGGGATTGAACTCAGGACCTTGCACTTGCAAGGCAATGAGCTAAATCCCCAGACCTACTAGAGCATATTTTAAGACTTAACAATTATATATAATTACTTCCAAAACACAGAAGAGGAAGAAATATGTCACATTTCATTTTGTGAAACTAGTATTATTCAGATACCAAAAGCAGGTTAAAAACAGTATAAAAAGAGAAAACTATACACCAGAACTTTTCATAAATATAGGTAGAAAAGTTTTAAACAAAATAGTTGCAAATAGAATTCAGCAACAGATGAGAAAAATTTATGTACCATGACCAATCAGCTTGTCTCAGAGATGAAAGGCTGGCTCAGCATTCAAAAATTAACCAATGTAGGGGCCAGGGATTTAGCTCAGTAGTGCCGTTGCCTGCCTCCCAAGCACAAGGTCCTGAGTTCAATCCCCGGTACAAAAAAAAAAAAAAAAAATTAACCAATGTAATCCACCATATTAACAAGTTAAAGAAGAAAAATCATGTGATCATATCAGTTAATGCAGAAGAAGCTTTTTATAAAATTAACATCTCTTCATGATAAACAAAACAACAAACAAACAAAACCTCCCAGAAAACAGAAACAGAGGGGAACTTTCTCAGCTTCATAAAGATACTTACAAATCTACAGCTAATATTATACTTAGTGGTGAAAGACAGAATGTTTTCTCCTAAGATCCAGATCAAGACAAAGATGTCCAATCTCGCCACTCTTATTTAATATAGTGCTGGACTATCTAGCCAGAGTAAAAAGGAAGAAAAGGAAAGAAGTGGCATACAAGTTTGCAAATTAGAAATTAAAACAAAAACCTTCCTAGAACGAATAAGTAGGTCCTGCAATGTCACGGGATACAAAATAAACACACAAAACTCAGTTCTATTTCTATGCACTAACAGTGAACATGCAGGCCTTTCAATTAAAAATATGTCATTTGTAATCACTCAGACAAAAGAACCCTTGGGTATCAATTTAACAAACATACACCGTAAGTGATCAAAACATATGGTGAATGTTCAAATTGTCTAAAAAATGTATTACAGTAAAAGACACACTGCCCATTAATTCTCCTCAAAATACTCCTTCTTGCTTGAAACACACCTATCACATCATTTTTATCACTTTCTGAAGCAGTTCTCTCATGTCTTTATTTGTTCTGTGGTGGCTGCCTCACTGTCCTGAATCAATTCAAAAGGTTTACATTTATGGTCATTTTGACTTTGAGGAAAAGCCACAGGTTGCATAGTGCTAGATCTAGTAGATAAAGTGGATGAGAACACATGGTAATGTTTTTCTTTGACAGAAATTGCTGTAAGTATTTAGAAATTCAGGATATTGAGATAGCCATGAAAAGATACTCACAAGAGAAGACTTTCAGAACTGCTTCAGAAAGTAGCAAGAATGATAGAATAAGAGTTTGATGAGAAGGGAAGTATTTTGAGGGGACTTAATGGCAAGGTGTCTTTAATTGTAATACGTTTTTAATCTAAATATTTACTGTATTTTTTATCACACCTCCTATATAGGGCTTGCCTATTGTGTGCAAAGCCCTAGGTACAAGTTCCAGCACGGCAATGACAACAACACACAGGTACCAGGCTTGTATGCTGAAAATTACAAAATGCTAATGAAAGAGATCAAAGGAAATCTAAATAAATGGAGAGATACACTATGTTCATAATTGGAAAATTTAACACATAAAGTTGTCGCTTTTCCCCAAATTTCATACAGCTTTAATACATTTTTTAATCAAAATCCTAATAAGAGCTGTTGTTGACATAGATAAAATTGTTTTAAAATGCATGTAAAGGCAATGAGAGCAGAATAAAGCAATTTTAAAAAATAAAGAAGGATCATGATTCTACATTAAGGTATTATATAGTTACAGTAATCAAACTCTGTAGTATTGCACAGAAACACAGATCAATGAAACTGAATTGAGAATCTCAAAATTAACCCATAAAAATATATTCAACTGATTTTTTGAAAAACATGCAAAAGTACTCTAAGAAAGATAGCATTTTCCACAAATGATGATGATCAATTCAACACTCATGGACAAAAGCCAAACCAAAACAATAACACCTGTGTCTTAAGTTACTTTCCTCCCATTGAGGAGTCAAAATACCCAATACCCAAAGTTAAAGAGGGAAAGGTTTATTTAACTCACAGTTTGTAGAGGTTTCAGTCCATAATCAGCTGGCTCCAAGGCAGGGTGGTTTGGCAGAGGGGGATTACAGAGGAGAACCAGTTCATACCAAGCAGAAGACAGTAAAAGCAAACAACGAGGGACCTTAAGAGAGTCTTTCTGCCCCTTTTATCTTATCCAGACTACTTAGGGCAGGTAGCACTCACACCCTTAATCCTAGTGTCCTTGAGCCTTGCATTGCACCATGGATCAATTCCAGCATCACACACTCTAGATCCAGCCACCTCTGAAAAAGCCCTACCTATGAACACCTGAGGCTTTGGGGGGTGGGGGGGACATCTAGACACACACCATAACAACCCCCTCCCCACAGACACAAATGAAGAGTTTTAGATCTAAGTCTCACACTTCATACAAAAATTGACCTAAAATGGATCATGAACTCAAATGTAAAATGCGAGACTATAAGACTTTTAAAGAAATATGGGGAAAAAAGTCTTTGGGATGTGGGATTAGGCAGAGTGCTAGATTTAACCAACAAAAATACAATCTATAAAAAAAAATTGCTAAATAGGATGTCACCAAAAAAGAGTTGCCTGAGAAAGATCTTATTAAGAAAAAAAAAGACAGGGTACATAATGGGAGAAAATATTTTCGCACCACATATATGACAAAAGAAGTATGTCTAGAATACATAAATGACTCTCAAAACTCAACATCAAGAGAACAATCCAATAGAGAATGGGCAAAGGACATGGAGAGACTTACCACCAAAGAGGACAGACAGGTGGCAAACAAGACATGAATAGATGCTCAACATCATCAGCCAGTAGAACCACAATGAGATATCACTGCTCATCTATCAGAATAGCTAAGCTGAAAACAGTGACAGCAGCAGCTGCTGGCAAGGAATCAGAGAACCTGGTTCACTCAGACATTGCTAGTGGGAAACTAAAATGGCACAGCCGCTCTGATGAACTGTTTGGCAACCGCTTACAAAGGTAAACATACAACAACCATGCAACTCATCAATTGCACTCCTGGGAATTTGTCCCAGAGAAATAAAGATTTATGTGCACATTAAAATCTGTACATGTGTGTTTGTAGCAGCTTTATTCATAATAGAATTTTTTAAAACTGAAAAAAACCCAGATGTCTTTTAACAGATGAATGTTTAAACTATGGAATATCCATGGACTATTCTGCAACAAAAAGAAATGAATTATTGATACACACAATTATGTGCAATTTTCAGAAAATTATACTGAAAGTAAAAAAGCAATTCCAAAAGATTACATAATGCATGATTCTATTTACCTAATAGTCTTGAAACAAAAAAATTACAGAAATGGAGAACAACTTAATTGATTGCCAAGGGTCAAAGAGAAGATGTAGGCAGGGAGAAATTGGGTATGCATATAAAAGGGCAATATGAAGGATCCTGGCAGTGGCTGAAATAATCTTGACTATATGTATGTCGCTATCCTACTTGTAATATTGCACCATTTTACAAGATGTTACCATAGCAGGAAATTAGATAAAAGATACAGAGAATCTCTTTGTATTATTTTCTTTCTTTTCTTTTTTTTTTTTTGGTACTGGGGATCGAACTCGGGTCTTTGCGCTTTCGAGGCAGGCAGCAGAACCACTGAGCTAAATCCCCGGCCCTGTATTATTTTCTATACATGCATAGAACTCTTGAAAATAAATGTTGAGCTTTAAAAAAATTATTGATGAGTACCTCATGATTCTTTTCATTAAAAGTGCAAATGGATTAAACTAATTGATACTTTTCTTGTTTAAGGGTTTACAAATCTGGGAGTGATGCTAAAAATATTTGCTACCAAAATATTTGCTTTCAGCACAGGCTGAAATCAGAGTGGACACCCAGCTAATCCATTGCCTTATAAATAGCAGGATATGTTGCACCTAAGCAGCAGGCAGAATGTCAGACCTCTGTACCATCACGCTATAAGTATAAAGAAACACACGGGAATGGTTAGCACAAAATTCTGGCTGGTGTTTTTCTCAGGCAGGGAGGAATTAGGAAGGAATAAGGGAAAAGAACCCAAAGGGATCTGCAATAACACCTGATCTCCCAAACTGGGTGCCAGGTTCAAGAATACTCATTTGATGATGGTGATAATGATGACGAATGTTGTACTGATTCCCTCTTTGTTACTGGTGCACATATAAAATGAGATTGTTTGGTACACTGGCACATACACATATTTTGATTATTTTCATTCCCCTGACTCCCCTCTTCCTTTCCACCCATTCCCCTGATCCTCTTCACCATCTCTAAAAGCCTACCTTCTAATTTCCTGTCATCTCTTCTTTATTTATTATTTTTAGACAGCCTATATAGGAAAAATATGTGATATTAACTTTCTGAGATTTATTTTGCTTAACATGATGGTCTCCAGTTCCATCCATTTTGTTCTTCTTTATGGCTGAATAATATTCCACTGTGCATGTATACCACATTTTTTATCCATTCATTTGTTGATGGGTATCTAGGCTTTTTCCACACCTTAGCTATTGTGAATTGCACTACTAAAAACAAGGTTATGCATGTACCACTAATTTGCTGTCTTTAATTCTGTTAGGTATATTTCCTGCTTTATATGGATAACATCTGTCATCAAAAACTTTTTTTAAAGAACTCTGGACTTGGAGCGAGATATCTTTGTCTCCATGGTCATATCAGTCCTTTATTAACTTTGGAAGCTCAGAAGTTTCACTTAAGGGCCTGGGGAACTGGTTCTCAAACCCAGGCTCCTGATTACCAGTCCTGTACTCACCCCTTCGTACCTGAATTCATGTCAGCACTTCCTCTAAGTTCCATCCCCTTGAGCCTGAATGTTTTTTCCACTGGGACAAGGGAAGCTTGTGGAAGCCAGAGCTTCCTGTCTCAAGGAGAACTGAAGAAACAAAATTTACCATGGAGTTTGAGACAAAAAGATTGGCTCTGCCAACAAAACATTATTCAGGGAGTTGTTTTGTTTTTGTTATTCAGAGAAGTTTTTTTTTCTCTGAAGTGTTATGCTCAGTTTATTAAGTTCAATGGTGAACGTTATCAGAAGAATATTCTCCTGAAAGTCATTTTTTCTTAGAAAAATGTGGAAAATTAAAACCCTCTCAGCACAGCCACAGATGCTGTGGCCATTGCTCTCCGATCCTCCTGCCTCAGCCTCCCAAGTGCTGGGATCACAGGCATGCACCACCATGCCCAGCTCATCCATTTCTTTATAATTTCCAAGAGTTCTGCATCAAACATGGCTTTCCAACATAAGAAATTCTCAACTGTAACAAGGGTGTCACAGAATGATTGCTTCTCTGCTTCTTCTGATTTTTTTTTTTTAGTTTCTTTTCTTCCTCTCTTCTCGTTTTTATCTGATCTACTATTTCATTTAATTTTTCTTTTCTTTCTTTTTTATTTTTATTTTTTTTGGTACTGGGGATGGAACTCTTGTCCTTGCGCTTGCAAGGCAGGCAGAGGAACCGCTGAACTAAATCCCTGGCCCAGCCATTTAATTTTTCTTGCACTGCTGTCTCTAGAGTAAAGATCATGACCACACCAAGATTTTCCTCAGCCTATAATGTTAATAATTTTAAAATGTCTATGACATCATTATCTTCTAGGTTTTCCTGAGAGAATATTTCATAAAGAGGAGCTTCATCTGGGTAATTTTCACTGTATGTACACTTGAGGGTAGTTGGACTGTATCATCATTTTCTGCAGCCTCTGATGTCACAGTGATGGCGAAGCTGGGTGGATTTTCTGATGATACTGTGAAGGAGTCGGGGTAGCTGGACTTAGAGCCTCCAGCTCGTTTTGCTGCTCCTCGCTGTAGTCTGTCATCGCGGCCCTGGCTGCTGCCCATAGAGCACGCCGACGCTCAGGCAGCAGGCAGCACGCCACAGCCACAGCCACAGCGGGTCCAAAGTGCCAACGCCTCCCGCCAGGCCAGCCTGCTGAGCCGCAGCCCCGAGCTGCTCTCAGCCAGTCACTTATTCAGGCTATTCAGAGAGTTTTAAAGCTGGAAAGTTTTGGATACAAACCATCTTCCACGATCTAGTTCATTTTCTTACAATCATTTTCATGGGCCCACATGTTACCTTTTACAAAGTATCCTCACATCCATTCGACCCACCAGGGCTAGAGCCTGCATCTGACCTCTTCCAGCTTTGGCTAGTTACTCCATGACGCTGTTGGGGTGCCCCTCCCTCCCTATGTGCCCTATGGGGCAGTTTAATCTGTAGCCCACTTTTATCCAGTCACCCCAAGGCCTGTACAGAAACCCTCATAGGAGTAGGTCTTTTTTACTCCATGTCAAACTTTCATGGTGTTTATCTTCCCTGTAAGTTTGGAGTCCCCAGTAGGTTCATCTCTATCCCTCAGTTCTTAGCAATCTACTAGACAGAATCTTTCAACCTCAGCCCTGGTGGAGATTTGGGGCCAGATAACTCTTGGTTTAGGGGACCATCTTATTTGGCTGCATCTCCGGCCTCTACACACTAGATGCGAATATCCATCTCCGCTAGATGTAACACAGAAAATGTTAGTTTGTCAAATGTCTACTAAGGGTTAAAACCACTCCTGTAGGGATGCACTGCCCTGAACTCTGAACACCTTGCTTATAGGCCAAGGCCCTGCTCACTTTATATTCCTTTGCATCTAACATTGTCTTACACATGCCAGTTTCCTAATGTGTTAACTTCAACTTATTAAGCATTTACTATGTGCCAGGCAACATAATCTACTAGGATTGACCACCCTTGCAAGACGTGGTGCCACATGGCTGTAATCCCAGCACTTGGGAATCTGAGACAGGAGGATCACCACAAGTTCAAGGCCAGCCTGGGCTACACAGAGGGTTCAAGGCCAGCCTGAACTGCATAGCAAGACCCCTGTCTCAAAAAAAAATCGACCACCCTGCTGTCATTCACAGGTCACCTCCTTATCTGCATGCAACCAATATTAGTTTTTTGGGGTTTTTTTGGTACTGGGGATCTAACTCAGGTCCTTGCGCTTTCAAGGCAAGCGGCAGAACCACTGAGCTAAATCCCCAGCCCTGACTCATGTTATCTTAAATCAGCCATCTAACACAGTACTTACAGTATCTGATACAATGCAGGTGCCTGGTAAATCATTGACTGTAATTAAATTTCCCTTTCCAGGTATCAGAATCAGCTTCATGGAAAGAAATTGATTTCCTGCCTATCAAGTCAACTAGAGAATTTTTTTTTTTTTTTTTTTTTGGACCTGGGATTGAACTCCGGACCTTGTGCTTTCGAGGCAGGCAGCAGAACCACTGAGCTAAATCTCCAGCACTCAACTAGGGAAATTCTTAATTCCATAAGAAATAAACTCCAGAATTTCAAATTTTTTACATGATGGGATTTTATTTCCCACTCATCCAATTAGGGTGTTCCTAATCCCTGGGTGACTTTCCTCTGTGTGACAATTCAAGGACCTTAGGCTTTTGCCATGCCCCAGCTTCCTGTGTCACAATGAATCTAGACAGCAAAGAGAAAGAGCATGAAGAAGGCAGCCTGTTATTAGCGAGAGGTCTGTACGTGATGCACATCCCGTACACTTACCTTCCATTGGCAAGAACCACTCCCAAGGCCTCTGCTCAGGCAAAGGGGCCTGGGAAATGGAGTCACTGGCTGAGCAGCTGCTTCCGGGGCTGGTCAGTGCTGTAGTTCTGGGTGCTCCCATCTTGGGCCCAGCATCGAGTCATGCAAGGTACTTCCAGCTCACATCTCAGATGTCTGTTTTCACCCTCAAAATGTCTCCTCCACAGAACCCTATCATCAAGGCCATAAACCCACCCAAACCATTTCAGTGGCAGCAGGATGACATACCTCCAGCATCGTTAAAGGAGGGCAGATGAGGGCAACTGCTGACTACAGTGTGTTCTCACATCAGCATGTCCACTGCAGCCCTCTCACCCTTGGCCATAAGATATATAGAAAAACCAAAGATATATGGACCCCCGAAGGTCAGGAGCAGTGCAGGTCTCTGAGCTGCCTGCTCTAGGAGGCAGCAGCAGGGCCCATCCGCCCACCTTCACTGAAGCAGCCCAGGGAATTAGTCCTCATGTCCACGCCCCATTCTGGAGTTCCTGACACTTCTTCTTGGATCAACGCCCTTTCAAAAGGCGCATTTCAAATAGGAGCCATCAACACTTATGGAGGGTGGGTCTTAATCCATAGAGGATCATTAGCTTCACCCAAGTGATGGGGCATCCATCAGCACCTCCCGTTCTTCCACCAATTATCTATCTGCTAATTATCTGGGATTAAGAATTGACATGGAGTGACATGGTCATTAACCACATATTTGCACGGCTTATTCATGTTAGTAGGGCTGCTGGGTCTTACCACGTCTAATTGAACACACCCACAATGCTGCAGAACACATTTACATCTACTTGGCTGTCAGTAGCCAATAAAGGACTGTAGGATGTGTTTACTTCCAAAGGGAATTGGCTCTTGGCAAAAGCTCTTCCGCAGGCATGCTGGATGTCTTGGCTTTCTGGCAGCACAGACTACAGTTTAACTGAGTGCATATTCAATCATGTGTCAAGCATTCATTAGCTCAATCACAATATGGCATAGCTCTGGCCTCAGGAGGTTTTACAGAGATGAATGAGACGCGGTTCCTAACACCTCTGAGGTTTTCCTTCAGTCAAGGGAACACTTTCAAGCATGGCAAGCTCAGAGCTATGAGAAGTGGTGATAATGCAACATTGAGACGTTGCTTGGTCTGAGAAATCAGGAGAGGCTTCACAGGGGAGGTGGCAGCTTCAGCTACACCCAGACAAAAGGTAAATCCAGGCTAGAGGAGCTGCAGAACAAGGACACAGGTGACGTGTGAGGAGAGTGAGGAGTGGCCTAGATTGCTGCCACACACACACAGGGGAAGGAGATGGCCTGGTAGAGCGGGCACACTGTGGAGAACTCTTGAGTATTCTGCTAGAGTCTTTCACTTTCTCTTCTGGGTATAAGGATACATGGGAGAGGGTTTCTGTTGGTGTATATGTTAGCATAGTGTGTTTTACTCTATAGGAGTATAACATACATACAGAAAACTGTACAGCTTTTCACAAATTCACCACACCTGTGGAGATAGCAACCAGATAAAGAAACAAGTCATGACTCAGACTCCAGAAATCCACTGCAGCCCCTTTAAGGGACAGCCCACAATCATGAGGAAGCACTACCCTGATCGATGTTATAGCTCATTTCCCCCATCTTACTGTGTGTGGAGTCTTTCACTCAACATATGTTTGCATGTTGTTATACATAAATGTGTTTCCTTCTCATATGGATCCACCACCATTGTTGGTGAGCATTGTGTGTTTTCTAGCTTGGGGCTCTAAACCTTCTTGCATGTGCCTTTTGATGCTCATATGGGTGTGTATTTGTTAGGTGTCTATCTAGGAATGGAACTGCGGGGTCACCGTGTGTGTATATATCTTCTTGAGTAAATGCTAGTTTTCCAAAGTGGTTTTATTTATTTACACTCCCTCCAGGAATGCAGAAAAGTTCTGGTTGCTCCTTGTCAGCACTTGGTATTATCAGCTTTTTAGTGTTTTGTGCTTGTTTAGAGAAGTGTTACCACCCAGCTGGAGAAGATGGAACCCACCTGGGTTGAAGTATACCCACTCTGCCAGTAGTGTAGTGTCATGGTTAGCGAAGAGGCAAGTGAGGCAAATAGGACCAGTCACCAGGCCAGACACTAATGCCCAGGAAATCCATGGTGGACTCAACAGGAATAGAACCAGAATGAAAAAGGTTGATAAACTGGGTGTGGTGGCACATGCCTGTGACCCCAGCACTTGGGAGGATGAGGCAGGAAGATCACCACAAGGTCAAGGACAGCCTGGGCTACACTGTGAGTAAAGGCCAATCTGAGCTACATAGCAAGACCTTGTCTTCAAAAAAAAAAAAAGGAGGTGCCATGTGGGTAGAATATCCAGACTTGGATACAAGGCAGAAAGGGACTAAAGGGAGAGATGGAACATTTCTGTACAGGGTGGCTGGTTGGGGGAACGATGTCAGATTTGATGACAGGAGAAACGTCCCAGTTTGGGACACGTCGTATTTGAAATACCGGACAGCAAGATAGAAATGTCCAGTACACTCCTGGTTCTGTGGGTTTGTCGCACAGAGATGACTCCAAGGCTGGAAACAAAGAGTTAGGAATGATCACAGAGTGGAGCTTGAAGCCAGGGATGTGGCTGAGATTTCCCAGGGGAGCGTGTACATTGAAAGAGAAGGGCTGGAGACCCGGTGCCTGCCTTTAGGAGATGAGCAGAGGAAGAAGTGGGGGAGACAACATCGCTTCCCTCTGAAATGCTGGCAGGGGCTGGGAAGCATGAGTCAGGCCCTCGCAGCTCAACAGCCCAGGGTCCATCTCACCAGCCACAGTTCTCTCCTGAATGAACTTGCATCACTAACCTCAGAAGCTGTATTGTGAAATCCGCATCAGATTGCGTACCTCTGGCAGCATCCTGAGGACAATGGGCACCAAAGACTCATAGCATCTTGGGGCTGGAGTCCTCCTCACCTCTGCACATCCCTGCCAATTAGTTATCAGCACAGGCACGGACTCAACTTCCCACGGCGAGGCAGCTCATTGCATTGCTCAGCAAGTGGGGCTGTAAGAAAATCTTGTCATAAAAATGCAATCTTACCAAGTTGAAAGTCAAAGGAAAAGATAAGGTCTTACTCCAATGGGACTAAACCCAGGCAGGCTCAAGCGCAAAGACTCTGCTTTCTGGAAAATCCGTTTCTACTCCTGCATCTCCCAGCATCTTCTTGCTGAGCTTGGGGTCACAGCATCTTCCTCCCCCCAGGAAGCTGCGCTGATTTCATCACCGTTTGTACACTCCATGGGAATGCGCTCAGCCGCTGCAGGCATTCCTCTGGCTTCCTCAAGCGGAGAGTACACGGCCCTGGCACCTGGCCAGTCTCCCAGGACCCAAGCGGTGCATGCTCCAGCACAGATCCACCAGGCTGGACACGTGGGAAGAATGAGCGGCTGTGGGATGAGAGCAAGCCTGCTGCGAGGAATTAGGCACGATGCCATTCCGTCCAACCTTTGTTCCTGCGTGTTTACCTGCAGCTGGCCTGTGCGGGGCTCTGAGAAGAGAGGGAGGGCAGTCTGATTAAGAAATGGCCCCTTGGCAGGGGCGAATACTTCTAATCCCAGCACTCTGGGAGGCTGAGACAAAAGGATCAAAGTTCGAGCCCAGCCTGGGAAATGTAGTGAGAACCTATCTCAAAATACAATACAATACAATACAATACAATACAATACAATACAATACAATACAATACAATACAATACAATACAATAAATAAATAATGGGCCGGGGGTCAACCTCAGTGCAAAGTCTCTGGGTTCAGTCCCTAGTATCAGAAGAAAAAAGAGAGTTAACCTCTCTCTCTCTCCTGAAAGTGCTCTAATATCTCATTGAGAATGTGATTGGGTATTGAGTTCTAGGCTTAAAATAATTTTCACTTAAAACCTGATGGACTAGTTCTATTGCCTTCAAGATATGATACTATTCTTTTGAGGCAGGTGGCTGAACCACTGAGCTAAATCCCCACCCCAGATATGATACTATTCTTATCCCCATTCCTTTTTTCAATCTGCTTTTCTCTGCAAAATTTTAGGATTTTCTCTATTTACCCTATGCTCTGTAATTTCACAGTGATGTATCTTAATTTAAGGCTTTGCTCATTGATCTTACAAGGCACTTAGTAGAACCTTTCATGTCAGAACCTCACATTCTTCAATTCTAGGACATTTTATTTTATTTTATTTCCATAATAAATCTCTCCCTTTCACTTCTCCTGTTGTCTGGATCTCTATAAATGCACATCTTTGTAACACTGGATTAGTCAACAGTTTTTTTAGATAGTAACACCAAAAGCACAGTGACAAAAGAAAAAATAGATAAATCAGACATCATCAAAACTAAAACTTTTGCATGTTAAAGAACACTAAGATTAAAAAAACAGAATGGAAGAAATATTTGTAAATCATCTATCTAATAAGAGTAAGGTATTCCCAGCACCCGGAAGGAAGCTTCCCACCTCCATCCCAGGCTCCTAGGGCAGTGAAGCTCAGCCGGTCCCAGCACCCGGAAGGAAGCTCCCCCACCACCATCCCAAGTTCCTAGGGCAGAGAAGGTGAGCCAAGTGGGCGCCAGAAGCACCTGCCCCCCCCCCGTGGAAATGAGAAGACACATAAA
>NW_004624825.1:2936111-2949299 GCF_000247695.1 Heterocephalus glaber | reverse complement strand
AACCAAGAGATTCATGTAATGGTACAAGATCCCAATGATGAATGTAACTGTATTTTATACCTAAAATGTACCAATAAAGTTAATGGGGAAAAAAAAAGAGTAAGGTATTAAGAAATACATATCTCTTAAAACTCAACAATAACAACAACAACAAAAGCCGATTAAAAATGAGTAAAGGATCTGAAGAGACATTTCTCCAGAGAAGACAACACACAGCTAAGAGAGAAATGGAATGTTGCTCAACATCACTAGTCTTTCGGGAAATGCAAGTCAAAAAACCTCATGAGAATCTGGAACCCTTGTGCATTGCTGTGGGAATATAAAATAATGTGGCCACTGTGGAAAAGAGATTATCAGTTCTCCAAGAAGTTAAATGACCAGAATTAGAAAATGACCCAATAACACCATCCCTAAGCAGATACCAAAAGAAACTAACAAGTTCATGCAAAAAGCTTCAATATGAATTTCACAGCAGCATGAATAATAGCCAAAAAAGAGGAAACACCCGAGATGTCTATCAACTGATGAACAGATAACAAAATGTGGCATATCTGTGTAATGGAATATTATTCAGCCAGTAATAGGAATGAAGTATGGATGCATACTATGACATGGAAGAACCTTTAAAATATTAGACCAAGTGAAAGATGACAGACACTAAAGGCCACAAATGGTAAGATTCCATTTATTTGAAATATCCAAACTTGATAAATCCACAGAGACAGAAAAATTAGTGGTTACTAGGGGCTGGGGAGAGGGCAAAATAAGGAACAACTGCTGAGGGTGACAGAATTTATTCATGGAATGCTGAAAATATTCTGGAATTGGGTAGTGGTGATATCTTAGTTACTTGCGCCGATACTCACAAGTTAAAGGTGGAAAGGTTTATTTAGCTCACAGTTTGTAGAGGTTTCAGTCCAGAGTCAGCTGGCTCTAAGAGAGGGCGGCCTGGCAGAGGGGCAACATCAGTTCACGGCAGAAGGTAGGGACCTTTACAGCATCTGTCTGCCCTTTTAACTTATCCAGACTATCGGGATGAGGGTGGTGGCAAACCAATCCAGTACTGGTTTAGTAATTGCATGTCCTTAATCCCAGCATGACACACTTAGATCCAGCTACCTCTGAAAAAGCCGCTTATGACCACATGAGGCTTTGGGGGGACATCTAGACATACAACCCTGGAAATACAGTAAAAACCACTGGAAGGTACACTTCGAAATAGTGAGTTCTATGGTATATGAATTCTCTCTCATTTTTTAAGTCATTTACTACAGGTAAGGTTTCTTGTCCCCCACCTTCTGCCATAAATCTCCTTCCCAGAGACTAGCAATCACTTCAAACCCTTCTGGCTATTTATTATACTGCTCGCCACTATATTTTCAGAGGAAAATACATTGAGTAATACATTTACTTTGTTTTGCTTTGCTTTGTGACAGGGTCTCATTACATACCCCTGGCTGCCCTTGAACTGGTGATCCTGCTGCCTCAGCCTCCAGTGTACCACACATTCAGCTTCTGTAATACTTCTTAATTTATTCAGTTTAGATCTTATACACTATGTTGACACTTAATATGAGCAATGAGAAATTGGCTTTCACCACTTCCTCCACCTTCCTTAATAGAGTTTTATATCATAATTTTTGGTTCATTTAGTTTTCATTGTTTATGATAATATCACAATGTAAAACTTCAAGTGTTTTGCGGTACTGGGGATCAAACCCAAAGGCACTGTACCACTGAGCTACACCTTCAGCCCTTTTTATTCTTTGAGACAGGGTCTCGCTGAATTGCCCAGACAGGCCTCAAAATTGCACTCCTCCTGTCTCAGCCTCCTGAGTGATTGGGACACCGGGTTTGCGACACTTGAGAGGTGGCTCCTTTGCTCTGTGTGCCCCTTGGCAGTGCGTTCCTGCACCCACTCTGCCACACTTGCACCCTGACACAAACTCATTCAGGATTTCACCTTCTCCAGGCAGCCACAAAGTGTGGGCCTGACATTTGGAGGAGAAAGGTGCATGGATATGGGCGGGATTCACCCCAGCTTGTAACCAATCCCCTGGTTTCCAGCTCCGTGACTCCTCCCCCTTCTTGTTTAATTGGCTGTGTGCGGGTCCTGAGCCTTCTGGGACTTGTGGGTGCATTGGCTCAGCTCTCCCATGCCTTCCACGGACCCCAAGCTGGGCACACTTGAAATGCTGCAGGGCGCTTAACCACCCTCCACCTGCCATTTCCCCCTGTCCTCGAGCTCGCTGCCCTTCTCATCAGCCTCAGGGTTTACCCTTTTTTGTTTTATTTTTCCACTTTTAGTGGAAAAGTAGAAGGGGGAGGTGAGAAACATGTTTGACCTATCATGTTTAACTGGAGTCCCAAACAAGTTTTGTTTTTCTTTGTTTTGTTTGCAATGCTGAGGATAAGCGTTCTACCACTGAGTTACACCCTCAGCCCTACCAGACATTTTATTTTTTCCAAACATCATTTTTAATGGAGGAAAAGGTTTACTTTCTCCTCTACATTTGAAAGTGCTTACATTCAGAACACAAGGGGATTTTTTTGGTTTGGGGGTTTATTTGTTTGTTTGTTTTGGTATGGGGGTGGGGAATCAAACTCGGGACCTTGCCAGGCAGGAGCGGTGCCACTGAGCTAAATCCCCAGCCCTAGATTACAAGTTTTAACGACAGATACTTCCCTTGTGTTTTGTTGTTTGTTTGGGTTATGGATTTCTGAGGAGAAAGTGTAAATGGTTATTTCATCATTTTCACCATGTAGTGAGCATGCTTAAGAGAATGTAGGTTTATGGAAGACACAGTAAATAAAAAGTGTGAAAACTATTGACTGCAGAGAAACTCATTTACACAAGAGAGCAAACAGTACCCACCATGTCACAACAGTGAACACTACTTACAGAGTCCTCTGAGATTGGGGGCGGGTACTGGGGATTGAAGCCAGAGATACTCTACCTCTAAGCTACATCCCTAGCCCTTTTTAATCCCCCCTCCTTTTACCTTTTGAGACAGAGTGTCACTTAGTTGCCCAGGCAGGATTTGAACTTGAGATCTTCCTGCTGCAGCCTCCTGAGTAGCAGGAATTACAGGCTTATGCCACCACAGGCAGCCCTCTAGGACTTTTTAGTTACCTGAACAGTTCTGTAGTGCTTCTTGTTGAACTTGATTTCTGGCATCTAATCCATGCTCCCATGTTGATTGGTTGTTTTGTGGCTTGGGTGTTTGTCTATAAGAGGAAACCAGAGGAAGAAGACAGGCAAAGACCCAGCAAGCCCTTCCTCTAGGTCTCTTTGGATGGCACCTTCTGGGCACACCTGGCCTTGTCACCATTTCATAGTCTTATAAGGACTCATCTCTTCAATCTTATGTCTGTGCCCTTAAGAACTAGTTGGTTCCCTTTTGTCTACCTAGAACCAAGGGGTCTTTCCTGCTCCTGGTCAAGGACAGCTAATCTTAGGCCAAGTTCTAGGGTGCAGCTTGCACACCCACGTGCTGTCCTGGGGCAGTGGCATTCTTGTGGGTCTTCTAAATCCCAAGCTGCCCCTCATCCCAGCTGTATCTTCTTCCTTCATACCTTCTCACATAAACATTCATTTATATGCATCTCTAACTGGCACGATTTGCAGCTCTAACTGGGATAAAATGAAGTTGTAATAGCCACTTTGGGAGAATGTCTCATACACAAAATTGTTTATTCATTTGAGAAGCTGAGAAGAAAGAGGAGAGAAATCCTCATAGGAGATTTTCTTGTTCATTTTGTTTAATAGAGGAGGCATTTTTCTCCTTCTGATACTTTCAATTATGGTGCTAACATTGTCAAAGACTTGAGTACGGTCTATACCAGATGTGATCCTCTGTGTTACATCTGTCAATCTTCTGTGTCTCTGTCAAAATGGGCTTTCTAGAGATAAATTTTCTTTCCTCTCCTTGAGAAGTGAATGTAATTAGCCTTTACTTGATACTCTCTTTGTCTAATTATATGAAACTGGCTCTCTCTCCTTTTTCCTGTTCTTAGGACATTTTAAAGATTAATTGATCAAAAGATCATTCAGTCATTACTTGTACACTCTAGAAATACAGTATCAAGTTCAGATAAACAGTCAAAAACACCTAACAGAAAGGAAAAATTAGAGCTAGGCGTGGCAGCACAGGCTCATAATTCCAGCACTCTTCGAGGCTGAGGCAGGACTGCAAGTTTGGCCTGGGGAATTTAGTGATTTAGGAAGAAGACCTGGTCTAAAAGCAAGTCATAAAATTATCTGTATTTCTTTTATGTGAACACTAAAAACTATATTTGCATAATTCTTTTTTACTATGGTTACAATAATTTTTCAAAAGGGCTTTAATTCCAAGATCAAGAAGAATTTTAGTATGCTTCAGAGTCATTTGAAATTAGTTTATTGGAAACTGAGGCAGAAGAACCATAAGTTCAAGAGCAGCCTGGGTAATTTAGTGAGATCTTGTCTAAAAATAAAAAATAAAAAGGGTCAGGGATATAGCCCAGTGCAAGGCCCTAGGTTCAATACCCAGCACTGAAAAGAAAAATTAGTTTACCATATAAAAATGTTAGCATAAACCACTTTGAATTTGTTAAAATAAAATGGAGGGAATCTTAAATACAGAAAAAACTATAGCTAAACCATTGTTAGTTTTCTGCTACTTTTCTCTTGTGACTGGAAAAAAGTCATTTTTTTATTCAGGTAAAGATAATTGCTATAAATTGTTGACTATTATAAGGAAAATAATTATAGATAAATACAAATGTGTGCAATATAATAGACATAAATTACCTGTTTATTTTTCAAATTGTTTCTACTTATTCAGCTAGTAAACTTAATATTGTATAAGTTATCTCATTTTATTTAATATACTGATTTTTTTTTATTTTGGTACTGGGGATCAAACTCAGGACCTTGGGCTTGCCAGGCAGGTGTGGCGCCACTGAGCTACATCCCCAGCCCTACATTCTTTTTGTTCTTTGTGGGCCTTGCTCATGCTAGGCAAGCTTTATACCACTGAGCTATTTATTCTTTTTTTTCCTGTGTACTATACATTAGGTTTTTTTAAATTGACTAAATAAAAGATACATCTTGGGTTTTTTTATTCCATTCCTCTCCTCTATTCTTTTGGTAAATATTTTTAAATTGATATATAATGTTTGTAACTCTTAATACAATATAGTATGATAATTCAATTCATATACACATTGCTTATAATCAAATGAGGGCAGTCAGCATTTCCATTTCCTCAAATATCATTTCTATGTGTTAGGAATCTTCAAACTCTTCTCCTGTAATTATTTAGAAATGTCTAATAAATTGTTGTGGGCTATAATTACCCTACTGTACTACAGAATATTAGATCTCATTCTTCCTATGTAAATGTATTTGGTACACTTTATGCAAACTCTCCATTCCCGCCAACCCACTACCCTTCCTAGTGGCCACTATTCTACTTTCTACTTCTATATGATCTTTTTATTTTAG
This sequence comes from Heterocephalus glaber, assembly GCF_000247695.1. The sequence goes on along the minus strand of NW_004624825.1, from coordinate 2,943,811 downwards.
CTTTTATAAATGAATGAGTACATAAGGTATTCATTATTCTGGGCCTGGCTCATTTCACTTCACATAATGTCCTCCATTTCCACCTATGTTGGTGCAGATGACAGGACTGCCTCCTCTCTGGCTGAATAACAGTCAACTTTGTACATACTGATTTATTTTTTGGTAACAAAATATTCTTTAGCTCCCCATCTGACCAACAGTGCTGGGTAAATATTGGCAATTACTTATTATAGCTCTTTCACAATGTTCATCACAATCCATCCTCTATCATTTAAGAATTTTTTCAAGCTAATCCCTATTAAACTCCATTCTCTCTCTCTCTCTCTCTCTCTCTCTCTCTCTCTCTCTCTCTCCCCCCCCCAACCCCTCGCTCCCTCCCTCCCCACCCCTCTCTCTCTCTCTCAGACTTGGGTGTTGGATGAGCAGCTCTAGAGCTCGGTGATCTAGGATGGCCTCACTTATATGCATAGGGACTGGTTCAATGTCAGCTGACACTTGCTCCTGTATCTCTTGTCATCTATCTAGCAGCCAGATCCAGGCTGTCACATGGCGGAGGGATTCTCAACAGGAAGAGAGAGCAAGCGTTGAGGACCAAGCTCTTCTCTCCTTGTGTAACAGAGGACACTGTCTACATAGCTTCCCTGATCAATTCATTTAAAGTCACTTGTTTCCCTTGCTTCCCCTCATCATTTACAGGCACTCCTTACTCATGTTATCCTGCTACATAGCTAGCACTGTGCTGCAAGGAGAAGACAGGTGCCCTAAGGATGGGACTGCTGGCAGAGGGCTGAGCCTCCAGAGCTCCTTAGCCTAAAGTTCACCAAAGCTGTGGAGTTCATCCAATCTGGACCTAGGGTTGGGTCTCTGACTGCAGGATCCACTCTTTCATCATATAAGGGTTTTCATATGTGATATTCATCAGGTTTGAAGGTTTCCTCATATGTGATCTTATATCTTGGCAAAGACAGAATGTTAGGCACAAAACTAAGAAAGAAAACTCTCCAGCTCCAATGTGATGAGGAGGCCTCTGCGAAGCCTATCTAACCTCTCTGGGATGCAGGTAGCCAGTTCTCCTGAGTCCCAACACCTCCCCCACCAAACCTGAGTTTCCAAGATTGTTGACAGCCCTATTCTACCCCACGTGCAGGCTCTGCCCTGTCACCTCCCAACATGCCATTCTGGCCTTCCCCCTAGTTCTCTCCACTTCCACCTCCACACAGTCCCCTTATCCAGTGGGCACAGCCCCAAGTGGTTCTTTCATTGCTAAGTCAACTTACTGAGCTCAGAGTTCCCACTCTGACAGCGGACAAGATCCAACCCGGAGGACACAGGGAAAGCAATACCCACCAATCACATTGCCAGTGAGCTTACTACACATAAGTAGACAGCAAGCCAATAGGTGGAGCCGATGAATGAGTGGATCCTGCAAGCAGAGACCTATCCCCGGGTCCAGATTGGATGAACTGCATGGCTTTGGTGAACTTTAGGCTAAGGAGCTTTGGAGGTTCAGGCCTCTGTCAGCAGTCCCATCCTTAGGTCACCTGTCTATTCTTTGCAGCACAGTGCTACATCCAACCCTGTCTCTGGAAGAACAGAAAACATCACTGTGCCCTTAGGGACAAGACTTCCAGGCTCAGTCAGTTTACCTGCTCCAAATCAGCTCAGTCCTGCAGCCGATGTGTGAGCTGGGTGGTCTTTGGTTTTGTGACCCACACCGATGCTCCAGGAAGAAGGAAAAGGATTTTTTTTTTTCTGTTTGCACTCATAATGTAGCCCAGATTGGCCTCAAACTCATGGTGCTCCTACTGCTTCAGCCTCCCGAGTGCTGGGATTACAGGTATGTGCCACCAGGCCTGGGAGAAGCAAAAGTATCTTTAAGTGTAGTCACCAAATCTTTTTCTGGGGATGAGGGAGAACAGATATATAATTATATATTTAAATATGTAATCTTATTTGTTAAGTTACATTAACGAATCAAATTCAGACCAAATACTGGACATATTAATTTCCTAGTGTTCCACATATAAATGTATAAGCTTGTTATTAGAAAATATTAACAGTGCACTTAAAAAAATAAAACAAGAAGTTTCCAGAGAACCTCCTCCAGAGGTAACTATCGTGGGGCTGGAGGTGTAGCTCAATAGTAAGGTACTTGCTAGAATATCAAGACCCTGGGTTCAATCCCAGCACCACCACCACCACCAAAAAAAGTTTCCATTGTCAGCTTACTTTTGTTTATCCTTCTAAAAGTTTTCTACATATGGATTTGTATAACCTCATTTTACACATAAATGGGATATTGTAACACACATCACCCATAAAAATAGAGATAGTCCCCTTCTTAGAAGTGTGTGATAATACAAAAATTTAACTTGCAAATACCTTTCTGGAATACAAAACATGATTTCAGAGAAATAACATTCTAGATCGGGGCAAGGGGTCAAGGGGTTTTCTAGGAAGGGTCAGTTAGTACCCTTTCCAGCTTCGGGGGCCAATCTTTCTCCTGTGTGCTTTTCCATTTGTATTTGAGGAAGAGGCTTTTTCTTCTGCTATAATCCTTTAAAAATGTAAAGACCAATCTTAGCTCTCAAGCATACAGAAACAGGCTGTGGGCCACAGTTGGCCTCAGGAGGCTGCAGGACCCTCTTTCAAGTGGTGCTCAGGTCCCAGATTAGCCCCCAGGTGCACAATTAACCCAGAATGCGGCTGAAACACATTCTATTTAAAATCACTTCTATTTAAAATCATTCTATTTAAAATCACTTTGTAAACTCTGAGGTCTATGCTTGTTACACATTTCTAAGTGTTTACTATGTAATTTTTTAAAAACAAAAGTTAATAAGTATATTATGTATCTTGAATTGGGTGAAGAATTATATATGCTAATGGTGAAGAATCTGAACAGAATTCTTAAGTTATCTTAAGGCAGAAGAGAGTGATAACATTGTATTACATCAAGCTTGCCTTTTTGGCAGCACAACATAAACACACATTGACTCATTTGTGACTGGTTCACGCGGTATGAATTCAAACACCAAGTGATGCTTTCCACCAGGAAATGGAGAGTGTTCTCACTGTGCTTCTGCACCACAGACACTGAAAAGCTTTTCTTGATGCTTGCTGTTCACAGCCACATGCACTGGCCTAAACCTTGAACCCTCTGTGAATCACACCTGCTGTAAACTACAAAGGCAGAGTACTAGAACAGGTTAGATGCTGGAGAGTCATTTTACAGTGTACTTAGATTAGGGAATTTATTTTCAACAACAATAATATTTCTATTATATTTAATTGACCTTAAAACTCACAACTTGCCTCTTCTCTGTCATATAAGTTCATACTATGATAAATTTAATTTTCTTATAAAATAAATGCAGAGATTTTCCTGCAATACCTAGGCTAGTATCAGCAAAGGAGATGGAAGAAAAAAAGTGCAAAAGATCATCACGTGTGAGAAGGGCATAGAGCTGGTGACTATGCACAGGCTGTGAAGGTGTTTCTCAGCATGTGTGTAATCCCAGAAAGAAAACCCAAGTAAGAGAAAGAAGTTGTCTTGGGCATGTGGCACAAGATCACTTGACTCTTAAGGTGGGACCACTTTGTGATACTGCCCTTAGCAAAACATCATGTGGCTTGCTAAAAGGAGTCATTTAAAAAATATATTTCTGTAATGAAAGAGAGGCTATCCATACATTGTATTTTAGGGATCTCTAGATTCCCTGAAAGTGTGCTCATACAGCCATATAAGCCAGAGGGATAGGGCAGGTTATACAAATCCATATGTCATTCATAGGACATCTGATTTCTCAGCAGCAATGCTGGATGGAACCGACAAGCAAGAAGAAACATTTCTTCAGGAAAACATAATTAGAAACTGAATTGAATTCATGTATTGAATGCAATAAAAGACCTTCCATGAAAAGGTTCAAATGGCTTCTCCAAAAAGTACTATCAAAGATATTTTTTAAAAATCTGTTATACAAACAAACTCACTGAGAGAGGAAATAGAGAGACAATCCCTTCCACAATATCATCCCCCTAAAAATGAAATACTTAGGACAATCTAACAAAGGAAGTAAAAGACCTCTACATTGAAAACTACAGTACTCTGAAAAATGAGATTGAAGAGGTTAACAGAAAATGGAAAGATATCTCTTGTTCTTGGATAGGAAGAACAAATATAGTCAAAATGGCCATACTTCCAAAATTGTTATACAGATTCAATGCAATCACAATCAAAATTCCAACAGCATATCTCACAGAATTAGAAAAAACAATCCTAAAATTCATTTGGAAACAGAAGAGACCTAGAATAGCAAAGGCAATTCTGGGCAACAAAGGCAAGGCAGGAGATATCACAATCCTTGACTTTAAATTATACTACAAAGCTACTGTGATTAAAAACAACATGGTACTGGCAAAAGAACAGACCTGAGGATCAATGGAACATACTAGAAGATGCAGAAACAGCTCCAGACACACTCAGCCACCTTATCTTTGACAAAGGAGCCAAACACCTTCACTGGAAGAAGGATAACCTTTAATTAATGGTGCTGGAAAAACTGGCTTTTCAAATGCTGAAGACTGAAATTAGACCCATCTCTTTCACCACACACTTACATAAAATCGAAATGAAACAAAGATCAAAATATTAAAATGGAAACACTAAATCTGCTGGAAGAGAGAATAGGTAGAATACTTGAGGACATAGGAGTAGGCAAAGACTGCATGAAGAAAACCCGACCACATGGGAAATACTTTGTACAGTAAGAGAAACTACCAACAGAGTGAAGAGACAACGCACAGTGTGGGAAAAATTTTTTACCAGCTATTCATCAGATAAAGGACTATTATCTAGAATATATAAAGAACTCCAAAAGAAATCAGACCCCCAAATTTAAAGACCCAATCCAAAAACGAAATGAAAAGACATTTCTCAGATGAATAATTATAAACAGTACGGCCGGGGACTTAGCTCAGTGTTTCCAACGCCTGCCTCACAAGCACAAGGTGCCAAGTTTGATCCCCAGTACCAAAAAAAAACAGTAAATAAATATATGAAAAAATGTTCGACATCATTGGCCATTTGTGAAATGCAAATTAAAATAATGCTGAGATTCCATCTCAGTCCAGAAAGAATGGCTGCTATCAAGAAATCAACCAACAACAAATGCTGGAGGAGTTGTGGGGAAAAGGAACCCCTCTCTACTGTTGGTGGGAATGAAGACCAGTGCAACTACTGGGAAAATGTGTGGAGATTTCTCAAAAAACTGAAACTAGAGGTTCCATTTGACCCAGCTATACCTCTTCTTGGTATCTTCCCAAAAGAATTAAAAGCATCATACCACAGTGATATATGCACACCCTTGTTTATAGCAGCACAGTTGGTAATAGCTAAATCTTGGAAACAGCCCAAATGCCCATCAACCCACAAGTGAATAAAGAAAATGTGGTTTTTTTATACAATGGAGTACTACTCTGCCATAAAGAAAGATGAGCTTCAGACATTTATAGCTAAATGGATGGACCTTGAAACCATACTTTTAATAAACAGCCTTTTTTTTGGTACCGGGGATCGAACTCGGTACCTTCTGCTTGAGAGGCAGGCTGCGGCACCACTGAGCTAAATCCCCAGCTACACCATACTTTTAAGTGAAATAAATTGGATACATATGCTTAAATACCGAATTGTTTCTCTGGTGTGAGAAACCGAAAGTGGATATAAGGATTAAAATGGATAACAGATATTGGGAAATGGGAAGAAAATCTTCAAATGGGAAGGGGAACAAGGGAAAATAGAAGGAAAAATGGAAACAAAGCTTTTGTACATAGGGAGGGGAGGGGACTCAAGGGGGAATGGAATAAAATAAAACTCATTTAAAAAAAATCTGTTATACAGTCTTCCAGAGCAGGAAAATTAAGATACAGCTCTGTCTTATGAGGCCAGCAAAGTCTTTCACCAAAAGCAGCAGAAAAAGGACATAAATGTAGGCCAGCCTCAGTCATGACTACAGATGCACATAAATCTCAAAAAAGTTGATTTATGATATAAATCTTTACACTTAAGTTAACATGGCATAAAGATGCATACATCAAAAATTGTTAGAAATAAAAGGACTAGCAATATGATCAGATTATTTTAAATGCTCTCAAAAATTAAAGAGGGGACTGATAATGTACTTACATGGCTTTAATTATACACAGAAGCAAAATGGTTCTTTTTCTTTTTCAAAATTTTTATTACTATTAGTGCATGTTTGCTGTATATAGTCATTTCACTGATCATGGGGAGTTGGTACATGTACATAACATATATCTTACTTCTTTTTAAGTCCTCTTCCCCTCCCTCTCCTCCTCCCTCCTGGTTCTATTTTTTAAAAGGAGGTATCAATATAGGCAAAATAAATATATTACCTAAGCATACAGATCATTAAAACTATTAGGAAGCACATTCCCAAGCTTTATTCTTGCAAGGTCATGGAGTTGGAGGTATGCTGCCACAACTTGCCCGAGGCCATGCAGCTAGAACTTGGCGAACACAAAACAGCACTTGAAGGTCAGCACTTTTAAGTTTCTGAGGCCAAACCCAGTGCTCTTCACATTCCTCATCCTGCTTCTCAGGAAGTTCCATGCAGATCTGATGAGAAAAGGCTTTTCTTCCCTTATTCCTCTCCCTGACATTTACTTACTGTGCAGATTTCCGAGAACATCACTCTGCTGATTAAGTGTCCTGTGCTTTTGCATATGGAAGTGCTGGTCGTCAAATAAGACAGCACAGACTCCTGAGCTTTGCAGTTACACTGGAGGAGATGGCAAAGACAAGCAGAGAAGGGAGGGGACTCTGGGGCCAGACCGGGTGGACTGAAGTCCTAGGTGCATGGTAACCAGCTGTGTGATCTTGAACACAAAGCCTCTGATCAGTGAATGAAAAGCACACAGCCCAGAGCCAAGGACATGATAAAAGTTCAGTAACTGATGCAGACTTTAATTGGTATTCAGTTATTTGCCTTATTTGGAACCATATCACAAAAAGAAAACTACCAAAAAGAGGTTGATTCATGTTTGTTTGTTTGTTTGTTTGTTTGGTACCAGGGATCAAACTCAGGACCTTGCACTTTTGAGACAGACACTGGAACCACTGAGCTAAATCCCCAGCCCCTGATTCAAGTTTTTTATTTTATTTTCCTCTCTCCAAGGAAAAGGGTCACAAACACATAAGTACAGGGAATGTTTGAAACATTCCCGCTCATGGGTTTAGCTAATGAGTTTTTTTTCCTTTTTCATTAAGTTTATTGATACATTTTAGATATAAAAATAGTTATATTCATCATTGGGATCTTGTACCTTTACATGATGGATCTTGGTTCTTATTTTTTTCCCCTTCCCCTACCCTTCCTTCACCCCTTCCACCCTTCTCTGTTTGCAAAGACTTTCTTTCCATTTTTTTCCTTTTCTCATACTTTTTCTTTTCCCTTCTTTCCTTTCCCCTACCCCTCCCACTTCCCCTGCTCCTTTAGACCTTTTCTTCCTATTACATAATATCAATTATACATTTTTTAAATTACAATACCAAAATTTACAGGACATTACCACAGATTTTACAGAATTTAAAAGGATATCGAAAGCATATTACAAAAATCCTTTTTGAAATAAATTTGACAACTTCTAAGAAGTATCTTGGAAGACAAATTAATGAAACT
>NW_004624825.1:2862944-2933198 GCF_000247695.1 Heterocephalus glaber | reverse complement strand
TGCTTGGGAAGTTTTCTGCCATCACTTCTGTGAAAAGGTTTTTTTATGTCATTTGTACTCTCTCCTGTTTCTTCACTGACTCTGATCAGTCTTATGCTATTCTTCTTTGCACTGTCTAGCAGCTGCTGGATTGATTTCTCGTGGTTCTTTACAATTTTAAAGAAATTTTTCTTTTCCTTGTCACTAATTGCAATCTTATCTTCTATAATCTGAAATTCTGTCCTCACATTGCCTCATTCTGCTGTGTAAGCTTTCAATGGAGTTTTTAATCTCCTGGAAATCTGTTTGTATCTGTTTTATGGATTCCATTTGTTTCCTATATTGGGATTCCATCATGTTCCTCAGATCCTCTATTTTTTTTATCCGTGTCCTCTCTAGATTAATCATGTCTTGCACTATGAGCACAATCTCTGCTGTTATCTGAGAAATTATTTCTGATTTCAATTTCTCCAGATCCTCTTTTGTTGCCAGTTCAGGGAGTCCAGGTGGTTGAGTATCAGTGTTCCATCTTGTTTCCCTTTGGGTTGCTGTAGGTGATCTGGAAGTCTGGTTTTAAGGTTTGTTTACATGTCTTCTCATTTAGACGAGGGAGGAGGGTGCTGTTGGCACCTGTGCAGCTCACCTCCTCTGTGCTGGGAGCGGTGGAATGGCGGCCTGAGAGCCTCCTCCTGGGCTCTGGGATTGGCTCACCTCCTCTGCACTGGGAGTGGTGCTATGGTGGGCCAGGAGCTTCCTCCTGGGTGCTGGGATTGGCTCACCTCCTCTGCACTGGGAGTGGTGCTATGGTGGGCCAGGAGCTTCCTCCTGGGTGCTGGGATTGGCTCACCTCCTCTGCACTGGGAGTGGTGCTATGGTGGGCCAGGAGCTTCCTCCTGGGTGTTGGGATTGGCTCACATCCTCTGTGCTGGGAGCAGTCTTAGCTAATGAGTTTAGTTGGGTGTACATAGTTCCATATGCTGGACTAATCCATCCCACCCTTTTAAACCAAGCTACAATTTACGAATAATTTAATAAATGCATCTTGTCCCTCTAAACTCTTCCTACGTGGTTGACACACAACAGTTTTGTTTTGTTTTTTGTACCGGGGATCGAACTGGGGTCCTTGCACTTGCACAGCGGGCAGCAAAACCCTGAGCTAAATCCCCGGCCCTAACAGCATTTTTTGTAGAAATGACTGTTCCTGAAAGCTGGGCTGTGCCAAAGCTAAAATTACCTGACCAATTTGAGATTCCAAGCTTACCTCCAATTAGAGAGAAAAATCTGCCATCAAGGGCTCCCCCTACAGGCACTAAAATGCAAAGGATGAAAATTAGGCAGGGGTTATTTATGCCTAGGAGTGTTTCCCTTTCTTGTTCTTTTGAAAGTCTCTAACACAGAAAAGAATAAGCTTGTTTTAGACTTGTGCTTTGGCCTGTTTCTCTGAGATGAAAATTCACAAACTAGACACCCACGTTGCCTCACAATAGGTCACCTGAAGTATTCAGGTGTCTAGGGACCAAAGCTCACTGGGGACACTCAAGGACTGGAAGTCAGGAGGGGCTTGGTCATGTGCTGTGAGAACAGCAGAAAATGGGGGTCCTCAGCTAAGGTCCGACAGACTAACTTGGGGGAGCAATCAGCCTTGTTTCATGTAGCCCCACTAGTGGGTAAAGTGAATAGAAAGCAGATTTGATCTCATATAAAGGAAGAACGTTTTAATAATGAGCACTGTCCATTCAGAATGAGCTGCTTTATCTCAGAAAGTACTTAGGAAGAGACTGGAAGACCAAACACTGGGAGCACTGAGGAAGAAACTGACGAACTGCAGGAAACTAAGCCAGATTACATTTAAGATCCCCAGAATCTAAAATCCTGAGAACATATAATAAAACCCTGAAAACTGAAGTCTTCTGTCAGAAGGCTAGCCTGTATCCTCCCTGGTGTTATTCCACATTAAACCTCAACATCTTGTGTTTCAAGCTCTGATTCACTTTCCAAATAATTTTTTAAATGACACCAAAATCAAACTAGAGGACAGACTTCACCAATGTCACTTCTTGGCTTCAATGTTATACCATAGCTATGTAAGATGTTACCCCTGAAAGAAGCCAGGTGAAGGTTTCAGTGGATTTCTGTACTGGTTTGTTTGTTTTCTTGTACTGTTTTGTAACTTCCTGCAAATCTATACAGACATTCCTTGTTTAACTACCGAGTTCCAGTCTTGCAGCTAGGTCATTAAATGAATTTGGTCACTAAATGTGGAACTGTGTACATTTCAATATTCAGAACAAAGAAATAATCAAGAGAAACTCCAACTTGATGACTTTGTTTTTATTTATGTAACTCTTACATACTGTACTGAAATATATAATTGAACATAAAACTACAGTACAATCAACTAAAAATGCAGTACTATATAAACAAGGGGTACTGTACAAAAAGACACTGAGGCTCTGTAAACAAGATATACAGAAGTGCACACAAAAAAAGGTGGGTCATAAATCCAAGCAATGGGTCATAAGTCAAAACAGCACATCTCAGTTGTAAGTCCAGATAGTTGTTAAACAGGTAGGTCATTAAAAAGGAATATCTGTAATTATTTTGAATGAAAATGCTTTTTTTTGGTACCAGGGATCAAACTCAGGACCTTGGGCTTGCGAGGTAGGCAGCAGCACCACTGAGCTATATATCTGGCCCTGAAAACACTTTTTAAAAAAATCAAATTTAAGATGCTTTCCCAAAAGTGGGGCTTGGTGGTGCACACTTGTATTCCCAGCACTTGGGAGGCTGAGGCAGGAGGATTGCCATGAGTTCAAGGCCAGCCTGGGCTACATAGCCTGATCCTGTTTTTAAAAAACAAAAAAAAAGGCTGGGGATTTAGCTCAGTGGCTATGCCACCTGCCTCGAAAGCGCAAGGTCCCAAGTTCCATCCCCAGTACCACAAAAAAAATTATTTTTAATTAAAAAAAAAAAAAGCAAACCAAATACTCAAAAAACAACAACAGCAATTCCCCAAGACACTGTAAGTAATATCAAAGACAATGACTACAAACCAGTTTGGCTCAGGACTCATTAGCCACAAATGACTCTCTACAAGTACACAGGCAGTAGCATTCATTTTAAAGCCATGATCAATCAGTTTTCAGGTTTACAATTGTGACTAGGTAAGTCTCCAGTGTGCTGACAGGTGTCTTATACCCTTCAGTTATGTGGGATCACCTCATTAAAATCACCTATAGGCAACATGGTCTTACAACTGCTTCCCATATGGTACAAGAACTGTATGGACTTAATTACTGTACCTATCAAACTCAATATAATAATTTGCTTATGTATAACCTCCACAACCATGACTTGCAACAAGAACTGCATCTTGTTCATCTCATTTTATCACCAAAACTTAACCCACAGTAGGTTCTCAACTAGTTGCAAAATAAGTAAGAAATAAAACTAGTAATGATTTTTTAAGCTTTTGGGAGGTGATTTTTCTTTTCTGATACAAAGACATTGAAAGAAAGCTCAAGTCCTTATTTTGGAATCAAAATTAAATATATACATACATGTATATAACACAGTCTCCAAAACACAGAGGTTTAATTTCTAAAGATTTGGGAGGAGGGGTGGTTTGATACCAGGGATCGAACTCAAGACCTTGTGCTTGCGAGGCAGGCACAATGCCACTGAGTTAAATCCCCGGCCCTTTTTTTTGGTTGAGACAGGGTCTCACTATGTAGTCTAGGCTAGCCTTAGACTCGTGGTGATCCTCCTGCCTCAGCCTCCTGAGAGCTGGGATTATAGGTGTGTGTCACTACACCTGGCTCTAGAAATCTTTATAACCACTTGTTTTTGTTAATTTCCTAAAATATCATAACTCAGTTTGCTTTAGAATAAAAAAGGTTAGGTTCCAGACAGGAAAACCAATGTTAAATTGTTTGGGGTTTTTTTTTTGTTGTTTTTTATTTTTTATTTTTATTTTTTGCACTGCTGGTGCCCAAATGCAGGTCCTCACACATGCCAAGCAAGCACTCTGCCACAGAGCTACATCCCCAACCCCAATGTGAATCAATGAACAGGTCAACTCTAGTGTCAAAGTCTGCTAGAATGATCTCTGCCTAATTTTATCAAGTGCAAAAAACAATCAGCTTTTTTGGAAATCAGCAAGATTGGCATCACCTTTGGATTCTCCAATATTAGCAGGTCAAAAAGGATGTGGTGATTATCCTGTATCTTATATCTCTTAGTTAAGTTTATTGAAATACATTTTCAAATAAATATTTTGAATATCCCCCAATCAAGGTAGTGAAACTGTAAAATGATGCTTCTTTCTACAAAGACACAAAATTAGCTTGAAGAAAAAAATCCCGAGGCCAATGAGGCTGTTTCAAAGATACGATGGAGGCTCCTTAAGATCCCAGAGACATCAAAGATCCACAGGCTCAGTCTTATGCACAGGCTCAGGGGCCAGCTTGATCCTGAGAACCTCCGCAAAGCCATCGCCAAACCAGCAAGTGATGTGTGCTGTGTCCACAGTGAAGTAGAAAAGGCGGTCCTGGCAGAGCTTCCGCCGATACACTGAGCGGGGATCGGCAGACAGCACAGCCTCAATGGCACACTTTGCTTCCTCTGTTGATTGAAAATACCTAAAGGACACCTGGCCAGGATCTGCAATGAGAAAAACTCAGCTTACTGTTCAGTATCACACAAGTAGGGCCAGGGATTTAGCTCAGTGGTGCTGCGCCTCCCTGGCAAGCACAAGGTCCTGAGTTCAATCCCCGGTACCAGAAAAAAAAAAATCACACAGGTCAAATGTCATGACAGTGGGCTTCGATATGGAATGTGGTTGGCTCCTTCCACGTTACTTGAATGAGATTTGGCAATCTACTCAGTGCGTCTCTTTCACTGTTTTACACAGATTGTCACCTTTAAATGATATTTACTGCCATTAGATTTAACTGTGTACTCTTAAATTCTTATTTTCTGAGCAAAAATAAATCATGCTGGTATTTTTCATTAGTCTCCTAGGAGAAAGAGCTTTCATTTTCAGTCAGCCAAAATGCCACTTTTTCTACATTCAGTGTAGACTTTAATTCCTTCTCATTTTCTCCTCAGAACAGAGCCATAGTCAAGGAAATAAATGCATAAGAGTCCTAGTATTCTCCAAAAGTCACAAGAAAGTGAACTAAACCCATATATATCTAGAACACTATTGTAGGGAAGGGAGGGATTAAGTGTCAGCTCCAGAGTTACAAGTAATGCCACATCCCTAACAAATGAAGACAAGTGACACTTCCAGAACAAAATAAAAAGAGACAAACAGAGGAAGTATTCAATGGCATCATGAGGGAGACAGCCACTCTGTTCCACCCATGTGCATACTTCAAGGAAATACATAGATGCTTACTCTGTCCAAGGACAAAACCTTTTATGTTCATACTGTTCTTAATGTATTTCAATTTTTAAAAATACAGTATATTCAGAACTTAAATAGTAACTATGACAACAACATAACATACACCCAAATGAAGGCCAGCCCCTTCTGGAAAAGCATGTAGTACAGTGCCGTAAAAATGTCATTTCCCACTCAAGATATCACTTAAGAGTAGTGATGGGCCTTTATCTTTCTTCAAGTGGAACTGATTTTTGTAAAACAGCCAAAAATCACTGTGGGCTATAGCCAGTAAGTTGGTAAATAAAGTACATTTTTTGATGAAAAAACAAGACCCAATTATATGGTAAACAGGATTCCTTTATTGCCTGGCTCATGAAATGACAGCAAAAGGCCACTCAAGAAAGAGCTCATTGCAGGCCTCCACAGCATTTCAGGCTGAAACTCCAGGCCTTTGTGTGGCTGCTGATGCCCTGTACTCTTATTTCCTGTCCAGTCACCCTCCCTAGCTTAGCTGAAGCCCTCTTCTCTGCAGTTCCTCCAGGAAGTTTTCCCACATCTTCTGACCCTGCCCTAACCAGCATCCTTCTCTCCCTTCAATACCCACCGCTTTTGCCCAACCTCCCGCCTCACCCTCTGTGCTGGCATCAGCTCCCTCCTGTCAACCTCTATCATTTCTCCTAGGTGCTGAACATCCTGAAGCCATCTCTTATCTCTGAACTGGCTCTGAATTTTGTTGCTTGCTATCAATCAATCCTTGTCTTATAGTTACACTGCATAATTTCTCTTTTAACTATTTTCATCAATAAAGCATATTTGAAACACCTCAGACACACTGCCCATAGACTGAATAGCTTTCCACAGTAGGTGCCATTCAACAATAATCACAAGGCAAGGGATAAGTGTGACATAAAGTGCTGACTTGGCTGCACTCCTTTGTCCAATCAAGAAGTCCTTTTCCAACTTACCTTCCTCCTCCCGTCAACTGCATAGAACTGATAACAAAACTTTTTACATAGAAAGATTTTAAAGTCAAAAGCTTTGTTGAAAAATAAAGTCTTAGTAAAGAGTGAGAAAGCACAGCCCCCGAGTGGCCCACTCTTCCCATACCCAGGGCTGAGCACCCAGAGGTGCAGGTGGGCACCCTGTGGTGGGCACCCGGCCCAGGTTGGCACAGGGGGCTAAACCCAGTGCCTGAACCCTGGCCGGTGCCTGCCTCCACATAGAGGAAGGATGCCTCTTCCTCACTTGCAAAAGGCATGAGGGTGGGCTGGCCCTGACAGGGAGATATGAGGAATCTCCAGAGTGAGCTGTGGCATTTGTCTCTGGCCCCAATGTTTTTACATATCTTTTCTCATTAACAGGACTTTTTTTTAGGTTGGAGTGACAAATGGCAAACACCCTTCTATCCTCTTAATTCTCTCCTTTCTTTTAAAGCAGGGGAATTCTAAGGTCTATGGTTGCTTAAGCCTTTATTTTCTATGTATAGAATGAAAGGCTTTGGTGTATAATTAAAATTCCAGCCCGCCTTTACCGGCCACTGAGGTTGGACATTCAGAAATCACTTATAGTCCTCTCTGGGCAGTGATCTGATACCAGAGAAGTCAAGTCCCTCTGCCTTCCCCTTTGCCCAAGATAAAACTTCCAGTCCTTGAAATAGCCTGTAAAAATCTCATGACCTCCCTGCAGCCTCGCTGACCTCAGCTCCTTCCACTCTCCTTTTCTTCAGTCTGTTCTTATGCACCCTCACATATACCATACACTCTCTGTCTTGCAGTGTGCACTGGCTGTCCCTCAGGCTGGCATGTCCTTTCCCTGACAGCTAACTCAGTCTTTTACCACTTTAGCCTCTACTCATATGTATCTTTTCAGGGAGGTCTCTTCCTGCTACCTACTTAAAACTGCCAAAAACCAGCACTGCTCCACTCTCTTTTACATCTGCCTATAGCTCTTCTCGTCTTTGAACATCATATAAGGTTTTTGTATGGTTTGCATGATAATTTTTATGGTTACTATGCTTTTAGTTTGTCTCTGTCCACCCCATTAGAATGCAAGCTCTGTGAAGGCAGAATTTCTTTTTAAAATCTGTTTTGCTCAGTTTTGCTCACTAATATATTCCAAGGGTCTAGAACAGTGTCTAGTACCCAGGAGCAGTTCAGTGAACAACTGTAGGATAAACAAATGGACTTTCCTCTTTATATGGCTATGCTGCCTCTTAAGTCATGGAACATAAAGAACAGCTTTCTATCTTTCCTAAATCTAACATCTCCTTAACAATTGGCTGCTTCTTACTAGCATCACTGTTTGTACCTCTGAACAGCTCATTCCTTTATTCTAGATGGCTGCTCGGGATCTGCGGTACAATAGGGAGGCCATGTGTTAAGAAACGTGTTAAATGGGCTGCAGAGCAAGGGCCCCATGGCCTCTCTCTACAGGAGAATGCATGTCCGTGGTGCTGGGACTTTGCTGGGCAAGTTCTGTGCAAAGAAACTCTTCCCCCTCCCTGTAGGTCCCTGGAGTCCTCTGTGCTAAGGCTAAGCAACTGTTAGAATAAAAAGTAACATTTCTTTAGTCTGGTAGTAAAACACACGAGAAAATATATCTAAGACAGAACAAGCACAATTCAGCTTCAGTATGCTATTCAAAAACCCTGAGAATGACTGTATCAGGAAGACAGGGAGCTATCGATCATGGCTGCTGCTGGCAGCAGTGATCATGCTCTGCAAACTCTGTAATGAGCGCCTAGAACTAACTGTGCTGACCAAACAGTTGTCAAACAAAAGTTATATGGTAGTGTTGCCCAAATTCCAGTTTATACTTTTATTTCTCATACTGACCAATACTGTATATAACTTGACCTCAGAAATGCCAAACCTGGATAATTCTCACAATGAGTACAAGCTCATTTCTCATTCAGGACTATGAAACCAAGGATACCTGATTCACCTGAGCTGAGCTGCCAGAGGTCCATCTCTGCATGAGGAGTAAACCGGACTTGTAAAGGGGCCTCGGGTGCCTCTCTCACCCAGGCAGGAACAATGCTGTCAGTCGTCCTGGTCCTGGCTGGGCAGGGATGAGGCAGGGGCTGCATCTCCATACTATTTCCTGGCACAGCTGGGGCTCCTTCTCCACTCACTGGCCTCTTATTTGTACCCCCCTCTAGAGGGGTCTTCTCAAGGCCATGTGGGCCCATCTGCTCTTCTGCCACATTCAGACTCTGATGGCTTCTTGGCTCCACCCCAAGATCTGTTGCTCTCTCTCTGCCCTTAGGCAAGGGTTGCTGGATTTTTCTTGTATCATTGTGTTTCAGGTAGTTTTCTTCTGAAGCTCTGTCTTTAGGACATTTAGATTTCTCCTTAGTGCTTTGGTACAGCTGTGGTGTAACACATCCTGAGAGCTGTTGCTGGTCATAGCTATTAGTCTTACCATCAGACTGGGACACAGTTTTGGGTTTATGTGGGTTATTCTGCAGATTAAAGTCCCCTAAAGGTTCCATCAAATTCTGTGGTGAGTCATAATCAGCTATGTAGGGCTTTATGTCTAGTACTGGTGTGCCATGTATCATGTCAATCCCAGATAGGTATATAGCTCCACCTAGAAGGTGAACAAAATCCTCTTAAAAATATTCACAGTGAAGAACAGTGTAAACAATTGGAGGATATAATTTACCCTAAATCCTCTCTCCAACAGTCTGCTTGTGCCTCACTGAGCTCATTCACATTTCTCGAATACACCAGACTCTATTCACCTACTGTCAACATAAGCTTTTCTTTCTAGTTGGAAACCACTCTATACTTTACCTGTCAAACTCCTACTTGATCTTCAAGGCTCTCACAGAATGTATTTTCTCCAAGCCTTTCTGGCTCTTTCAGACAAAAGCATTCCTTCTGGGTCCCACAGAACAGCCTGTGTATAAACCTCTTCTAGAGCCCCCTTCGCATGAAATGCCAATGGCCTGCTTAGTCTCTGTCCCCAGACAGTAAGCATGGCTGAAGTCCACTCATCTTTGTATTACTGGTGCCCTGAATTATCCCAGGAATATGATAGTCCTCAATGTATTGATGAAAGAGCAACAAGAGTTTCCACTGAGGGGCTGGGGATATAGCTCAGTGGTGCCACGCCTGCCTGGCAAGCACAAGGTACTGAGTTTGATTCTGGTACCAGAAAAAAAGTTTCCATTGAGACAAACAGACTCTAGGTGGCCCCTTGATCCCTACCTCCTGGTGCTCATGCCCTTGTGTAATCCCTCCTTTTGAATGTGACTTTCTTCTATCCAACAAAATATGGCAAAAGAGCTGTGATATCCTCCAGTGATGATGTTTTCTCATGAGACCCCTGCTTGCCAGAAGACTCATTTGAGAGACTCTCCCTACAATATAAGCAGGCATGGTGTGAATGGCCATGAAGCAAGGAACTGCAAGCTGCCTCTCAGTGGAAGGTGGCCTCTTGCCAACACTAGCAAATAGTTGAGACCCTCAGTCCCACAACTACCAAGAAGTAGTGCTATGAAGTGAGCTTTGATGTGGATTCTCTGGTGAGTCTATCCTCCTGACCCACAGAAAGATAGCAATGTTGCAAACACATCATCAATGTGCACTGTTTAAACTGATGCATTCTTGGTAATTTACTACACAGCAACAGAAATATATTCATCAAGATTTAAACAAGTAATCAGCATGTAGATCACCATTACCAAATATTAAGGACAGGTCTCCTGTTGTCCCATTTGGACAGATATCAAGTTTCTGCTGGTGGTACAGAGTCTACTAACATGATCAATAGGAAACTGGACAACCAGGAACTGAAAAACTTCATGTGGTCACATTTGATTCTGTCACTATATAAGAAAAACATAACTAGTCAAAGACCCTGATTTCTAAAACATGAATAATGTTAATGAGCCTGGAACTTTAGAAAGATGATTTTGGATTTTATAAATGATAGATTATACCTAACAATGCCTGCAGGAGAAAAAAAGGCACAGTGGCATAGATGAGAGTTCATGGCAAGACTTGTATTTTGTGTTTTACTCCCATGCTGTGATTTTTCCCTGTGTGCTTTAATAAAATTTTTTCCTGGTACTGGGGATTGAATCTAGAGAACATTGAGCTATACCTCCAACCCTTTTTAAAATTTTGAGACAGAGTTTCACTAAGTTTCCTAGGGTGGCCCTGAACTTGTGATCCTCCTGCCTTAGTTAGAATCACATAGATACATAGCTAGAATCACAGGTATGCACTACCACATCTGACCAGATTTATTATACTTTTTCTTGTTAACCTGTCTTCTGTTACAGGGGTGTTGGCTATGACCCCTTCCTATGGGCAGGAAAGGAATCACTCCCTTTTCTAGTCCCACATTATTTATAATTGATTCTTGTGTTTGTTCTTTCACTTTTTCTGATTTGACCTTCCCCAACAGAATTTTAAATTCTTTAGAGCAAGGATTTTTATCTGATTTGATAACCACAGTATCTCTAGCACCTACAACAATGACTAGTATATATTCAGTAATAGAAAATATGCACAGGTTGCATGAATGACAAAAATCTTCCCATACTGTTATCCAATTTGGTAAGCTGTCACACACTGATAAAACTCAAAGTGCATGGACCAGCTACTGAATTTCCTAGTTAACTTATCTAAAACCTATTGGGTTGGGTAGAATCCAGCAACAGGTGTTTTAAATTCTACAAAAATAACAAGCAAAATAACCACTCTCAAGTATTTAGTGCCCAGTGGTCTGAAAGAGTACTCTTACAGATTTAGATTTTGTCTTATAAGATCCTCAGAAAACCAAAAAAATTTTTAAAAATTTAAAAATACTTCCTATGGAGTCAGAGGGCAGATCTTTCAAGCTGAAGCCAACTTCTAATCTACCTGCTATTTTATCCTTCGCCTGTCTAATATATACACTTATTGGGTTACAGTGATTCAAGAGTGGGAATCTTGGGGTGGGGATTTAGCTCAGTGGTTCTGCTACCTGCCTCGCAAGCGCAAGGTCCCAAATTCAATCCTCGGTACCAAAAAAAAAAAAAAAAAAAAAAAAAAAGAATGGGAAGCTCTCTAAAAATGTGTAAGTAACTGTTAACTGTTACATAGGAGCATGCATTAAAATCAGCTTGGTAGTCTACATAGGCCCTTTTGGAGCCTAACAGATGTTCAGTCTCCCTGACCCCCTTCCTGGTCCTGGGGATTGAATCCAAGGGCACTTATAACTGAGCTACATTCCCAACCTTTTTTACTTTTTCTTTTGACACAGGGTCTCACTAAGTTGCTCAGACTGGCTTCCAACTTGTGATCCTCCTGCCTCACCCTCCCAGAGTGCTGGGATTACAGGCTTGTGCTACCAGACCTGACCCAGATGTTCAATTCTTCAGTGTGCTTAATCCCATACCCCTGCCACACAACACAGTTGATTGCTGCACTGCAGCCATAATATCGATTTCCTCAAGGCTGCAAGGAAGAAATGATATTCCACTGTGCTACATCACACATGCACGTACAACTGGTTACTGTGTGTCACATTAGAAAGGATCCAATTTTTAAAAACCATTTTGTATATACTACACTACAACTCTAAGAAAATTTGGTTACTATTTTTTTTTTCTTTGAGCTGCTGGAGATTGAACCCAGAGCTTGTGCATGGTGGGCAAGGACTCTACAACTGCATTACATCCCCAACCCTTTTGTTTTATTTACCTATTTTTTGTTCGTTTGTTTTGTTTTTGTTTTTGGTGGTGAGGGGGATAGAACTCCAGACCTTGTGGTTGTGAGGCAGGTGCCAGAACCACTAAGCTAAATCCCTGGCTTATCTGTCTATTTTTGTGATACTGGAGCTTAAACCCAAAACATTCTCACTGAACTACATCCCCAGCCCTTTTTTATTTTGAGATAGGGTCACACTAAGTGCTAAGCTGTCCAAGTTGGGTTCACACTTGCAGTCTTTCTGCCTCAGCCTCCCACAGTACTGGGATTATAGGCATGTGCCGCCACGCCTGGCTTGGCTACTGACTTAACCACTATGAAATCTGAGTTTTTCAAAAATAACTTAATGGTTTTTGATTACACGAATGATAAACTCTGAGCATCCTGTGAGAGTTTACTTCTTAAAGAGTTCTCGATCCTAACATCCTTTCAGTCGTCAGATGTTCCTCAATGTCTGGGGACTCTCAGGAGTTAGTATCCGTGGTGTTCATAGGAACAGCAGCCAGCAGTGAATGCTATGCTGATTTTATAAGACTTTTTGGAGTAAGAAAAAGATAAAAGTAAAATGAAATAGGTTACCTTCTACCTTCTCCAGCTTGGCCAAGGTCAGTCCTATTGCATTGGGGCGATGAGGGCTCCTTGTGGAAAATACTCCAGTCTTTGCACCGTTCAGCCTAGGGGGCTGCACTTTTGCCTTATAACTCAAATGACCATTTTTGTGAAAAACAAACAAAATCCTATAGAAAGTAAATCAAACCACTGAGTAAAAAAGAATTCAGGTTATTTTATTATAACGATTTGGGGGTGGGGAATATTATCCTTCACAAATTAATAGAAAATATGTTTTTAATGGAATTAATCAGCCAGGGAGAAAATAATACCATTTCCCCTCCTTGAAGGAAGAGAGACATCCTTTGCATTAAAGGCAATGACTGATATCCAGTACGAACTTAACAGGTATTTATCACATTCCTGAATAAACAATACAAAGTGCATGTTGTTTGCCAAGAAGTATGCTAGACATTTTTATACTCGTATCATGTAATTGTTAACAATCTTAAGAAATATAATTTATCCTTCTTTTTAAAGGAAAATGAAACTCAGAAATATTAAATAACTTGACAAGGCTTTCCTAAACAAGATACAAAACCAAGAAGCCATAAACAAAAATAATAACACATTTGAAATCATTAAACTTCTTACTATAAAATGTAACCTAAGAGGATATTTTGCTATGTATAGTGGGTTAATATCTGTGGTATACAAATTATTCCCATATAAATCACTAAGAAAAGCTGGGTGTGGTGGTATTTGCCTGTAATTCCAGCACTCTGAGAGGCAGAGGCAGGAGGATCAAACATTTGAGCCCAGTCTGGACAACTTAGCATCTTAGTGAGACTCTGCCTCAAAATAAAAAAGGGCTAGAAGGCCAGACATGGTTGCACACACCTATAATCCCAGTACTTGGGAGGCTGAGGCAGAAGGATAGCAAGGAGTTCAAAGTCAGCCTGGGCTAAACAGTGAGTTCAAGACCAGCCTGAACTGCACAGCAAGACCAACCAGGGGTCAGGGATGTAGCTCAGTGGCACCTTGCCTGCCCAGCAAGTGTAAGGTCCTGAGTTTGATTCCCACTACCGAGGAGGGAAAAAAAAAACAAAAACAAACAAAAGAAAAACCAAAAGAAAGGGCTGAAAATGTAGCTTAATGCAAAGGCCTTGGATTCAATTCCCAGTAGCCCCCCTACACAAACATACACACAAGATCACTAAGTAAAGGACGATACAGTACAATATAGGACATTAAGCAAAGAACATAGACAATTCATAAAAGAATTACAAATACCTAACAATCATATGAAAAGACATTAAGCCTCACCAATGATTAAAAAATTAATCTTAAAAAACCTGTTTTCCCTTATCAGGCAAAAATGTAAAACTCTAATAACATACTGTGTTGGGGAGGGTGTACATTGCTGAAGTATAAATTTGTTAATTTTAGAGGGCAATTAGGCAGTAGTTCTCTCAAAATTATAAACATACATACCCAATATATCCACTTATGACATCCTATCAATAAAATCACAAGTACCCAAGAATATGTATCCAAGGAAGTTTGTCACAGTATTGTCATAATAGCAAAATACCGCTCCATTAACAAGGGTGTGGTCAAATGACGGTACATCTATATATACATATTTTTTGGTACCAGGGATTGAACTCAGGACCTTGTGCTTGCGAGGCAGGCACGGCATCACTGAGCTAAATCCCTGGCCCAGGTATACATCTATATTTTGCAATAATAGATAGCAAGTAAAGGAAAAAAAAAGGTAAATCCATATGTACAACCACGAAGGCCGGCCAGGTTTGGTGGTAAACACCTGTAATCCCAGCAATCAGGAGGCTGAGGCAGGAGGATCGCTGAGAGTTCAAGGCCAGCATGGGCTACATAGTGAGTTCAAGGCCCACCTGAACTACATAGTGAGACCTCATCTCAAAAAAACAAAACAGGGCCGGGGATTTAGCTCAGTGGTTCTGCCACCTGTCCCAAAAGTGCAAGGACCCAAGTTCGATCCCTGGTACCAAAAAACCCCAAAACAAAACAAAACCAAAAAGGCTCTCCATGATACACAGCGCTAAGTGGAGAAAACATCTTCCATTTTTTAAATCAAACACCCACTCTCAATGTGAATACTTATGGTTTTATGTGTATTGAAAAGGGAAAAAAGAAACAAGAAAATAGGCTGGTATGAACTATATCAAACTGTTAACAATTATAGCCTCTGAAGAGTGTTGAAGGGCAGGAATGAGAGAGAAAGAAAATAGGAGGGGAAAGAAAAATATCTATATACTTCTGAATGCATCTTTCATACAAAGTGTTTTTTAACTTACACAACTCAACCAACATCACACAGACTAGGTCAGAACACCTATGTTTTTGTAAGTACCTATGTTCTCAAATTAAAAAGAAAACCTATTTCAGAATAAAATCTTAATCTAATTTGAGGTCTCCACCATTAAAATGAGACCAATTCAGACCACTAATGTTGAGGGTGAGGAAGAATGGACAGAATTCCATATCACAGTGAGTGGTCTCCAGATTTCTAAGGTCTCTTGTCTTTTAGACGAGTATACCTCATGAGTCTAGAGGATGATTCTACATCTTTTTCTGTAAAAGATCAGATAGTAAGTATTTTAGGATTTGAGACCAGTCACTCAGTACTGTATTCAACTCTGCTACTGTGGCAGGACTGCACAATAGCAGCCACATACAATATATAAACAAAGGTGCTTGCCACAGTGAACAGCCACAGACAGTACCTCCACAAAGGGGCATGGCTGTGCTTCCATAAAACTAATGTACAAAAGCAGGCAGTGGACCATATTTGGTCCACAGACTATAGATTGAGGACTCTTGCTCATGGGGTTAGCATGATGACCCATGGGCGAATCAGGAAGGTCTACATTTTCAGCTCAACAAAAAAGATTCCTCACAACTAGTAACAACTGCACGTGAAACACACCCTCTCAGTGGCTCTAACCTTCCCTGAAAGTGTTCATATGATGCAGACAATTCACACACATATGCAGAATGAGAATTCCATACAACAGACAAGGGTAGTCTGGATGACAGACTCCAAAGCTGTCTTCAACTGGGGTACTTTACTCTGGGGCAAGTTCTGGCCAAAAGTACCACTTCAAATTATAAAAATAACTTACCAAACATGAGAAAACTGTTCTAACCCCATCAAGGAATGTGCAGGATTATTAAAGATGTTCTTTCTAATCCTCAAACAGGCTCGTGAATGGCTACAAATGGATGGCTGCCGTGGAGTTCCGTTCTTGGCTGTAAAACAGGATTCCAAGTAGCCTATCGGCTCAGTTAAAAGATTTCCTACAGAAGAACATTAGGTAAGAAATCATTAGTCAAAAGGTCAAACAAAGATGTAAGAAAACATGTTTTCTCTAAGTCATTCATTTCAGTTTTAAATCTACTAGATATTATCCAACAATTAAAACTGGTTTGGGGCTCAGTGGCTCCGTGCCTGGCTCGAAAGTGCAAGGTCCTAAGTTCGATCCCTGGTACCAAAAAAATTATTGGTTTAGCCAGGCATGGTGGCACATGCCTATAATCCCTGCACCTGGGAGGCTGAGGCAGGAGGATTGCCATGAGTTCAAGGCCAGGCTAGGCTACATAGTGAGTTCAAGGCCACCCTGACCTACAAAGAGAGACTGTCTCAAAATAACCCAAAATAAATAAATTAATTAAATAAAATTATCAGTTTGTTTTGAGATGGGGTCTCCCTATGTTGCCAGGCTGGCATGGAACTCCTGGCCTCAACTTCTCAAGTAGTGGTAACTATAAGGGATGCACCACTATGCCCAGAATATTCTAAATTTATAGATAACTTTTTTCCCTAGATTTCATATGGGACTTACTAAGTTCTTTGAAGAGACGATATAATATGGACACCTCTAACTTTATTTCCAGTTTCAAATAAATCTGTCCTACCAGGAGAGCAATAAGACTATAGGTCTGGGACTGTCCCTCACAGTGCTTTTCATTACTTCTCACTTACAAAGCTTATGTTATTTGATACATATAAAAGAGTATATGTAACATATATATAAGTTCTAAAGCATAATATTATAATGAAACCCTCTGCACCATGCCACCAACCCTACTGAAGCAATACTAACAATTTACATCCTCTTTGGCTGTGCTCCTCCTCTCCTATCCCATAACCTTCCTTCCTCTGAGATAAATAGGAGATTAAATTTGGTCTTTATCTTTCATTTCCTTTTTAAATATGAGTTTATCACATGTACATGTATGCCTAAATATTTCATTTATTTGTCTTTGAGCGCTACAAAGTACCTTCTTGATAGGGGACGGGGATTTAGCTCAGTGGTTCTGGCGCCTGCCTCGCAAGTGCAAGGTCCTGAGTTCGATCCCCGGTACCAAAAAATTAAATTAAATTAAAAAATAAAGTATCTTCTTGGTCTTGCTTTTTTTTTAATGTAGTAATCAAAATATTTAACTGTCCTTTTATCAAACTTTGACAAACACATTTGGTCTTCACTGTCTGAGCAAATCAGTTTTTGTTTCTTCATGGTCCTCTGTCTTTTAACACGACACTTGTGTGGTTGTTCAATCTGTAACATAACAGAATTTCAGTCCAGTTTCCCTCTCCATATTTCCTCACACCAGATTTCAAGTTCTTGTCTTCTTCACAAAGCCATGGCTGTTTTTGCCTAAATTGGTGTTTTTCATGAGTTACTGATCGGTTCTTTGAAACCGGTCTTTTGAAACCGGTCTTTCAGTATCTCTTCTGTTTTCCTTTCTTCCACTTTAAAGAATTCCCACCCTCTCTTTCTTATTAAGGTCGTGCTAACAGCTTCCTTGTTTCAACTTAGATAAGAAGAGATTCATGTGAGACCTTTTTCCTTTATTCAAATTAGCTTCACTTTGTTTCATTATCATTACCACTAGGTTTAACTTGAGAAGTTATTGTTTTTGTTTTCTCACTTTCCACTACTTTTGCTGCTTCATTAGAAAAGTTGAAAACACATCATTAGAAAACACATCATGGATTTTTCATTTAGCACACAATTCATGTAACTTTTACCTTTCTCCATCATGTGGTTGTAGCTGAAGTGTTGAAAAAAAAGGAGTGATATGCATCCTTCTGAGAGATTATCATAAGCAATTTCCTTTGTCTGTGAGAATATGGGTCACCAAATATTCTTTCAAAGACTTCTGCTTCCATAAGACTCCCATGTTCCATACAAACAGCTATGGCCTGAATTTTAATTAAATTCCGTATCTCTTCAAGTGTAAGAATGTTTTTTGAAGTAAAAAAAAAACAACTAATGAAAACCTATCTGAAATGAAATTTTTAAAAAGGGAAGAAAATGAAAATAAGAGGAAATATCTATCAATAGCCTTTAGCTAATTAAAGGAAAGCACAGATCAGAAGTAATACTTTTTAGAAGGCCCTAATAGGTATTTCTTTTCTTTTTCTCTGAGGCATCCTTCCATTCAGCCAAGGTCTTTAGTATTTCTTGTGTCTCAGGTTGTCCTTGAGGTTCCCATGATAGTAATTTCTGTAGAAGGCTTTTTTCTTTGCTATCAAACACATCATAGAAGATGCCTTCCCTTAGATTTTTGAAAAACTCCATTGTTTCCTGGACAGTGCTACATATATGAATAAGTTCACCAAGAATTAGTCCCAAAGCAAAGATGTCCACTTCCTTTTCATAATCTTCAGCTGTTCTGGGCTCATGTATCTCAAAGTTTCCCTATCTCTCATTCCCTTTTCATCATTTTTCAAGGATGTGGCAAGTGCAAAGTCTCCAATCTTTACTCGTTTTTCATCTACTAAAAATACATTAACTGGCTTAAGATCTCTGTTTTTTGAGTGCATATATTGTACTCCTGTTGTTATTTGCTCAAAGAATTCCAAAGCCAAAGCTTTGTCTGAATTGTTTTCTCCCCTTTGGTATCCATTTCTCCAATGTCCCTTTATCATAGAATTCCATTGAGATGAAAAGGCAACAACTCCTTGATCGTGGATTGGTACTTGTGCTGCACTCAGGATCATAATAAATTCCTTTCCAACCATAATAATACTGAACACTGGTATGATCAAGAGTCGCCAATGTGTGTGCTTCACACAGTACCTCTCGTCAGTACATCTAACATGTTTAATAATGGAAATCTTTTCAGCTAGTGTGTGTTTTGCTTTGAAAACTTGCCCATATCCACTATCACCAATTGGTTCTATGTCTTCATATTCACTGGCAAACCTGTCATTCAGTGTACTTGCTTTCTTCTATATCAGCATGGTCAAATTTAGGTGCCAAATTTACTCTAAGACCATTCACAGAAGAACAACTGCTTTCACTGACAGTGCTCTGATCTTTTCCGAGCATTTGCTGAGAAATCATTTTCTGATGATAATTAAGAAGCTTTTGTAGCCCAGGTTAGCCTTGAACTTCAGCCTCCTGCCTCTGTCTCCAGAGTGCTGAAATTACACGCCTGTGCTGCCACACCCAGCTTCTCGTTCGTGGGGGG
Organism: Heterocephalus glaber; assembly: GCF_000247695.1. The sequence goes on along the minus strand of NW_004624825.1, from coordinate 2,914,052 downwards.
GGGGGCGGTACCAGAGATCAAACTTGGGTCCTTGCGCTTACGCAGCAGGCAGCGGAGCCATCCACATTGTGTATGCTTTTGATGACTTTAAATTTTTTCCAAGTATGCTTACAAGCAGTTTTTAAAAATTTTTTGTTTGGTTGTTCTGTTTTTGTTGTCTTTAATCCTCATCCATGTGGTAAATATCTTTTTTTAATGATGCAAAGTATTTATTCCAAGTTAGTTATTTTATGCAGTAGTTTTTCCCCCTCAACAGACTTGTGATAACCACATCTTCTAAAATCTGCAAATAATGTTATCAAAATAATCTTAATGTTTGAAATCTCACAAAAATTTATATTTTACAATCCACACTGAATATCAAGGCTGCAAGAATAACACATTTCCTATATCCAACTATTTTACAGCTGTACCTCGAATAGGAAAACAAAAACAAAAAAACCATATGCTTGGTTAAGGGCTACGTTACCTGAGCAGACAAAAATAAAATAAAATATCCAAATTATTAGCGTTAATTTAATACAATTATAACTTTAGTAGTCACGTTGTCATTGACAATGACTGCTTAAGCACAGGGGTGAGTGCCCCAAGGGCTGGTAGTAGAAGCTGCTGCTGCAGGACAGCATCCGCTCCTCTCCATCTCTGCACTGCCAGCTCCCACCTGTGCATTGCACCATATGTTCTGTATGTGTATTTTAAAAATCTTTCTTACCACACAAACATCTCTATTAAGCAGGTAACAGGAAAGGACAACAACAAAAGCTCAATAAGCCAACCGCTCTCTCTTTGGGATATGATTATTTCCCTTGTGTATGAAGTATTCAACATAAGAAAAGGAAAAGGAAAACACTTTCTTTTGTATATTTCTGAAACACACAAGCTGAGTTTACTGGTTCAGATGAACTGTGAACTTTTCTGTGCCTACTTCCAGGCACTGTCATCTGATGTCACACTGCTACTTGTTTCGGTGTCTGAATCCTCAAACTCTGCTTTACAAGTACTTCTCCAAGGGGAGAAAAGGCTCAAACTTTGGGTCTGCAAGAAGCCATTCTTTCCAAAGCCATTTCTTTTCAGCTGCTTGTCTTCATGTGGAACTCCTTGAGCTCATCCTCTGTGAGTGGGAGGCAATTATCATTTTCAGGATATTCCTGCCATCCCCTTCTTTCAATAACGTGTGCTCTGCTTCCAGAGAATGTGAGAGGACCTCACTTACTTCCACAATGGGGAGAGAGACCATTCTGAAGACAGCCTGCCTCCCCACTTTCCTTTGGTTCGGGTGTGCTACTGTGCTCCAAATCCTCCAGCTTGTCACAGTCTCTGTTCTCTGAGAAGTCTCCATTCCGGTCATCCTTCAGAGTCTTCAGGAACTCACTCTTCCTGTCGGTGGATTGGCGGGTCAACTTGGTCCGAAGAGGAGCTGATCTCAACTGGAGGGGTAGTGCTGGAGGGACTCTCTTTGGGAGCACTGAGAACTCACCGCCAGCCAGTATCACTGGTTTGGTAACAGAGATTGGATTGGTAAGACCAGACTCCTGGGTAGAGGAAAGGGATCCTGATTTGTGTTCCATTCTGTTAGCTTTCCATGCATTGGGCTTGGAAGGAGCTGGTGCAGGCTTAGGAACCAAGTGCTTATAGACACTTGGAACCATGGTTGATGATTTATTTCCAATTGCATGGTGAGATTGCAGCAGAGAAGGCAGCAGCAGGATCTTCTTTGGAAACTTTTTTGATTACTAGCATCTTGGAAGGTTGCTTGGCACTAGGTGGGTTTTCCCACACTCCAGAAGGGGTCTCAATAGGTCTGCATGGCTGATTGTGTTTGCCAGCTTCTGGATTCAAAGAAGGAAAGTCTTCCTCTTCAAACTGTAATTTTTCTACCTTGTCTTCTTTTTTTTCTTCCCTAACCTCTGTAGGTGGCTTTTCCTGAAAGACACGGCCTTTCCAGGAGTGGAAGCTGCCATTCCAGTGTTGATGGTTCCCTGCGCCACCTCCCCTACACTGGCTCATGCCCTCATGACCCCAAGAAGAGCTGTGCCAACCAGATAAATTCCCTGCAATTCCCATGTATGTTCCCTTAGAGACACCAGAGTCCACAGAATCATGGCGGAACAGGGAGGGTTGGTGCCAGGAATCTCCTGTAGTTTGTAAAGGTCCATTGTTAAAAAAGCCATCAGAGGAACTGTGTCAATGTCGGCTTACTCCAAGTCTACCTTCTCCTCAGGGTAGATGGTCTCCGTGTTTTTCAAAAGTGATTGTAGGTGACTTAGCTGACTGTGGTGTTGAAAAATTTAGCCAAGCAGGAATAAAGTCATGCTGTGCCATTTAGGTCCAATGTCTTTTTTCAGCAAGGAAAGACCTCATGGCCAGGATCCCAGAGTGTAACCTCTGTGGTCCTATTTTCCGATTCCTTGAGGTTACCAGCTGAATCTCCTGAGAGATTTTCTTGTTAAAAGGGAGCTTAAGTAACCTGGCCTGCACCACACATTGTGATGAAGCAGAGAAGGCCGGCTCCTTGTGGCTCACTTTCTCGGTCCCTTCAATTGCTCATTCTCAACTACCTAGTTCCAGACACGTTTCCAAAAGGGGCAAGGGGGAGAGGAAGGGGGAAGGGGAACATAAGAAGTATTTGTTACATTTAAAAAGAGAGGTAAGGGGCAAAAGCTATGTCTATGTTCACCTCATTCAACTTCTTTGAGTAACAGCGCTATAATGTTGCTTAAATAGGTAATACATATGAGGGCACAGTGGTTTGCACAGTGAGGGCCAACACTGTTCATAAAAAGGTCATAGTTAGAAAGACAGGTTGCTTGACATGCAGGTAAGTAATGTCATCAAGGTGACAGATCAAAAATATAATATTAGGGGAAAGGAAAGAGGGGAATGGAATATGAGAAAATGAAAAAATGGAAACAAAATCTTTGTAAATAGGGAGGGATGGAGGGGTTGAAGGGAGGGCAGGGGAAGGGGGAAAAATAAGAACCAAGAGAGTATGAAAAGGTGCATATCTCCAACGATGAATGTCATTATGTTGTACACCTAAAATGTACCAATAAAAGGATATACAAAAATATATATATATAATATTAAAGCCCAATCAAAAATTTTTGGAGCAGTCAACTCCAGTGGTAAACCCCCACATGACAAAACCCTCAAAACAAAAATCTCATTATTTTTACACAACTGCCAAAAATAGTGTGCAGATACGTGTATGTAATTGTCTTAACCTTCAAAATCTAAGGACCTAAGAAATCTTGCTTTAAAAAAAGGATCAGAACTTGATAAACTTTTTCCTCTACAGAATAGCAGCTTTCAAGGCAAATTCCTTAGTATACATTTCTTAAACATATGTTCTATTTCTTTGGTCTTCACTATTTATAAAAGCAGCAAAATTAAAATAAGTAGAAAATAGCAGGGAGTGAGGGGTAGTCAAGGAGAAAGAGTTCCAAAATGAAGTTTTCTTCGCTTCGGTTTTCAGTATTTCACTTGTTCTGCTCCTTTCCAAAAACTGAATTGAGCCACTGGAAGTTGATGTGAAGAATCTTCTACTACTTTGGTAGAGAAGTAACTTAATGTTTTGGATCCATTTTCATCATTATTCAATTATTAAAAAGGCCACACAAATCTACCAATCAGGCAACGGCAGGGCTACGATCAAGGAAGAGACGCGGCGTCCAGGGACCCAATCCCAGCTTCTTGGCCCAGTAAAGGTGACTAGCCCACAACCATAACCCATGTGGTAAATATCTTAAAGATGAAGAAAATAAGGTCAAGTGATCTGATGTTCATTAAAAAGTCAAGAAATCCCTGGTACCAAAAAAAAAAGAAGTCAAGAAATAAGGCTGGGGGTATAGCTCAGTGTCACAGCTGGTGCTTAGCATGTGTGAGACCCTGAGTTTAATCCCACCAAAAAAGAAAAAGGTCAAGGAGAAAAGTAGCCCAAAAGGAGCCCTAAAATAACTACAGGACCCTGGTGTCCTGTTTTCATTTGTTCAAGAGATACTTTTCTCAAGTGTCTACAATTGCTAGACATTGTGCTAAACTGGGGGAAAAATATATAAAGAATTCTTATCACCAAGGAATTAACAATTGATTGGGGTAGATTCTTACACTATGATTTAATATCAAGGAAACGCCATTATCTGCAGTGATATGATCAACGACTTCAAAAAAGGCTAACAACAATGCAGGACCACCACACTAGCTATGTGCCCTTGGGCAAAACTAGCTTACTTCTCTGAATGTATGTTTCCTTGTCTATAAAACAGGGACTGGGCCAGGGATATAGCTCAGTGGCACCGCACATGCCTGGTAAGCGCAAGGTCTTGAGTTCAGTCCCCAGTACTGGGGGGGAAAAGACAAAAACAGGGAGCCAGGAGCAGGCTTATAATCCCAGCAAGAGGGAGGCTGAGGCAGGAGGAGCACCATGCCAGCTTGGGTACATAGTTTGAGTTCAAGGTCAGCCTAAACTATACAGCAAGACCCTGTCTCAAATACACACACACACACAAAGGATAGTAATACCTACAGAGTTTTAAGAGGAAAACACCCAGAACAAAAGAAAGTATTCAAGAAGGAGTTTTAAAGCCCTTGTTCAGGATTTTTCCTCATTTTATTAACATTACAACTGTTTTAACTGTGTACTAAGAAAACACTTCACAAATTATTAACACAAAGTTTTTAAACACAGAGCTTGTCTACGGGTCTTGCTCTTAAAGTTCAGGTTTTTTCATCTATGTTTGGTCTATTAAATTACCCTTGTTATACTTTGTCTACCCACTACAGGTCCCTCCCTTGGTCAAAATAACTAGAACGATCCTCCACACTCCTAGAGTTCCTTGTGTTATGCTATTCTCTAAACTTTTCATCTTCTCCACTGTTGACGAACTTCATAATTTCTTAGCCTGGGAGTCAAGGCTCTCTCCAATCTGAACCCTCCCAAAGTTCTGAAAGTCTCTGAGCCTTGGCTCCTGCTTTTCAAAATATTGGACCTGTAATCTGGCATTGTGCAACAATTTTTTAAACAAGCAGCAAAACCTTTAACCAAGTAATAACAACTTCTAGGAAACTTAAATTCAACAGAACATATACAAAAACTTCAGTTTCAAGAACTTTCATTGAGAACGATGAAAACTGGCAAATATATAAATGATCAACAAATAGGGATTGGTTACTACATTACAGCATATATTTAAAACAAGATAGCATATACAAGCCCTTACGATTAAAGTTCATTGCCATGAAAGATCTTAGTAAAACACAGTTTTAAAGGTTATGCAACAGTATATTCTCTCATTTTCCCTATGTGTATACAATGAAACAAGTAAACACCAAGATATTATCAGTGGTTTTCTCTGGGTGATGGCGGTCTATTTTTCTTTTTCTCCTTTGCTTCCTCTAGTTCTCAAAATTAATATATTTTGCTCACTATAAAAAAGGGTAAGTAGGGCCGGGGATTTAGCTCAGTGGTTCCGGCGCCTGCCTTGCAAGCGCAAGGTCCCCAGTTCGATCCCCAGTACCAAAAAAAAGTAAGTAAATATGCACAAACTATGCCTATCTTTCAGGCCCAATCTAAAACCACTTTCTCGCCCCAAAACTTTCCTTCTCCCTCATTTCCCAAATCACAGGATGCCTCTCTCTTACAACATTTAATTCTTAGCCAGCATGATGTCAGCTTTACACATCCTATCTCCAAAACAGAAAGAACTCTTTATGGAGAAAGGCCATTATACTGTATGTGGCTGCTGTAGCCAGGGGGCCAAGACTCCTACAGACGGTTCAGTCCAGGTCTAGGAACAGAACAAGCACGCTGACGTCATCCCGCTCGCCTAGAACACATCACGTGGTCGTCGGAGCACGTGACCCATGCCTGGTAAAGGAGGTCCATGTCGCACCTTAGTTCAAGATGTCGCCTTACACATTTCTCTCGGCAGCAAACTCAGCCGCCTAAGCCAAAGCCTCTCCTTGGTGCGGCATCGCCAACTGCCTGAATGTTACCTGTCTCCAAGGTCGGCTTCACGCACCCGCACGGGGTCGCTGTGGGGCGAGGCCCCAGCTCCTGCAAACGGCGCATGGCTATCAGTCGGTAAAACGCATCCGACGCGTCAAGATTTCCGCTTCCGCTTTCCCGGCCCAGCGCCTGCGCAGTAGCCGCTCTAGCGAGGTGGCGCGTTTCCGCAAGGTGGGCGCGGTAAGTGGCGCCGCGGGCCCTCCGAGGTCACTGGGCGCCCGAGATCTCTTGGACATCGTTCCCCTCTCAGTCGTCGGACTCCGCAGTCCGGTACTCAGTCGCTGCAGTTGCCCGCGTGTCCGCACAACCTGCAGCTCTGAGAGTTCCCGCGTTTTCTGAGGAGGCGGACGCATGAATGAAGAGTCACACGCAAAGATGTCTCTCTCGAATTAGTAATAAACGACCTACAGGCTCAACGATGACCCTGTTTTGTTAAGAAAAAGGATGAGTATATGCAATTACTACATAGCAAAAAAGACTGGATATTAAATGTTTACAATTCTCTTCGGTGGTGGGAATAGAGATGATTATTTATACTGCTCTGTGTATGCTGGTTTTTCCGTAATAAATACGATATTTTGTCAGAAAAGAATCCCAAGGTAATATTATTTCAAGTGTGATGGATGTTAAGGGAGCCCCACACCGGGTTAGGGGTTTAGAAATGGGAACTATTTCATGTACTCCACACATACTTAACCGGAACCGAAGCGAGGATGAAATTATGAGTCATTATGCGTGTTGGAAAGATTGTCATGGCTTCTCAGCACCTCTAAAAAGTTGAGGGCTAACGAGAAGCATTGTTTCATCCCATGCAATGACAGTTGTTACCCACTTCATGGTAAGGCGCTCTCTCACCTATATCGTTCCTTTGTATACATAATTCTGTTTCTAGGTGCTCATTCCGTTGGTTCAGAAGAAAAAATAAATCATATTACCTGTAATATAAACTATTCAAACGCGTACAAGTCCACAGATTAAAAAGCTTAACAACCGTGAAAACTTGTTTCTAAGTCTGTTCATTGTCACTGACAATGTCACTGGTAGAAAACCTCCAGTAGGAGATGGAAGTTTAAAAAGAAGATTGTGAATTTTTTAAAAAATGTTAACCGATTGTATTAATGTCTTGTCCTCTGGCAGATCTTTTCTACATGAAATTTGCAACGAGCTTCCATTGTTTTGCTTTTAGGAGGACCAGTTCTGTTTAGCAGGAGAAAGGAACCATTGGATGACAAGTACATTTGTAAAACTGGGCGGAAATGTCTGCCCTTGCCACTAGATGGCGCCATTGAAAGGATAGTGTCTTCCTTTGTGGAAAGCAGATGTTTTGTCCTGGAAGGCGTACTGACAGGTTTGAAGATAACACACAGGAAAAAAAACGTAATTACTAACTATAACAAAGACTGAAACTCAAAGCAGTCCTGGAGACACTAATGAAGTAGATTGCTACATTTTTTAAGGTAAAATCCTCTGAAAGCAGGAATTTAAATATGCAGCACTTTTATTTTTGTTCTATTTTTATAGTACTTAGAATTGAATCCAGGGACCGCTGAGCTACATCCCCAGCTGTCACCCCCTTTTGTAACAGGGTTCACTAGAGGAACAGATCAAAGCCCGTTTTTTATATTTGGAGACAAAAATCTCACTAAGTTGCCCAAACGGACTTGAACTTATGATCTACCAGTGCAGCCTCCAGAGTAGCTGGAATTACTGGCATGGGGCCACCGTGCCCTAGCTTTTATTAAGTTTTTATGATGTCTAAAGTTTTATCAGATTATTTCTAGCTTACAAAACAACCCCTTCTGTGGAGGTGGGAATAGGAGTCCTGCTTTTTAAAAAACAATGATGCCGGTCAGAGCACATCTGGTATTTAAAGAGCTGGAAGGCTCCTCAAAGGTGGGTTGAGAAGAGCAGAGGCTTTGTCCCACAGACTCTGGAACCATGAACATATTTGATCGGAAGATCAACTTTGATGCACTTCTAAAATTTTCTCATATAACCCCTTCAACGCAGCAGCACCTGAAGAAGGTCTATGCCAGTTTTGCCTTCTGTATACTTCTGGCAGCTGCAGGAGCCTATGTCCATGTGGTCACTCATTTCATTCAGGCTGGTCTACTCTCTGCCTTGGGCTCCCTGGGGTTGATGATTTGGCTGATGGCAGCACCTCAGAGCCATGAGACTGAGCAGAAAAGATTGGGACTTCTTGCTGGATTTACTTTCCTTACCGGAAGTTGGCCTGGGCCCTGCTCTGGAGTTTTGCATTGCTGTCAATAGTAGCATCCTTCCCACCGCTTTCATGGACACAGCAATGATCTTCACCTGCTTCACCATGCGTGCACTCTATGCTAGGAGCCAGAGCTACCTCTTTCTGGGAGGTATCTTTTTTTTTTTTTTTTTTTTTGGTACCGGGGATTGAACTTGGGACCTTGTGCTTGCGAGGCAGGCGGTGGAACCACTGAGCTAAATCCCCGGCCCATCTGGGAGGTATCTTGATGTCAGCCATGAGCCTGATGGTGTTGTCTTCCCTTGAGAACCTTTCCTTTGGATCTTTTTGGCTTTCCCAGGCAAACCTGTATATGGGACTGGTGGTCATGTGTGGCTTTGTCCTTTTTGATACTCAACTCATTATTGAAAAAGCTGAACATGGAGATAAGGATTATATCTGGCACTGCATTGATCTCTTCTTAGATTTTGTTACTCTCTTCAGAGAACTCCTGATGATCCTGGCAATGAATGAGGACAAGAAGAAAGAAGAAGTGAGATGACCATCCAGCCTTTCTCAATTTGACTTCTCTCCCTCCACCCCTCATTTCTTTGTACACATTATAGGTGGCGTGTTCTATGATAACGAAAAGCATCAGAAAAGCTTTTGTATTTTGTGGTTTTCTCTATTTTGAATTTTTTGGTCAAAAAACTGGTTAGCAGAATATAGTTTGGAGTTTGGCTTCGTGTTCCTGGGGTTTTTCCTCCCTTTTTGTCAGCCCATCTATAGGCACTTGTGCTCTGGCAGCCAGTCCACCTCAGTGAGGAGTGGGGCCAGCAGAGAGTGCAAACTCCAGGAGTCCATGTTCCCACCAAACCTTAACCAGCGGACCCCAAATTGTTTGCTAGAGCCACCTCAGCCCACCCTTCCTCAACATTGTTTGATTTGCACACAGTTCTTGTGGGGCTCTGGGCAGTGTGTTTTCTACTGGGAAGTTTCGCTGGCCCTGTAGTTAACTCAGGCTCATATTTGAGCTAACAGCCCTACAAAGAAAGCAAAGAGCCCCTTTGATGGATGCTTTGCTTCCTCTGAGCTTCTCAAGCTTGTCAGGCAAATACCTTCTGCCTTGCCATTACAAAGGGAATGTAAGCTTCTGTGCATTCTCTTTCCCACCCCTGCCTGACCTTCAGGGAATCTGCTTTCCATCCACAAGGTGGGAGGATTTCAGCAGAAAGGGAAGACTGTCTCATCAGGCATTTATGAAAAGGCTGAGTATATATGGCAAGATAAGACAACACAGAATTCCCCAATTGACTCTGTATTTTTGTTGTTATTTTTTAAATTGGTTGTCACCTTAATTACTAAATGGCCTCCAACAGGTGGGTGTGACTAAAGGTCCCAAGAGAGGAAGGATAAGGAAGGGGAATGGTTGAGTCTCTGATCCTGCCAGACAAATCTAAAGACTGGGGGGCAGTGGAGGACAGATCCCCTCAACTGAGTGTGTCCTAGTACAGATAAGCAGTGCTGTGATGATTTGGGAGGCAGCATCTTAAGAGCCCTACAGTGCACTTTTACCTGGACACCTAGGTAGTGTCAGGCCAGAGGTTCAGGTCAGTAGATGAATGTTCATTTTATAGATGCACTTTTAATTTTGGTCTGCTTACCTGTTTCCAGAAATCTGCAGGTAGGCACCAGGTGACCAAACTTGCAAGAGCTCCAGTTCCCTGCAGCTTTATGGTTATAGGTGTGGATGAGCAGTCCTAATGGTGGATCACCAGTTCCTTTCCTGTGGGTTCCCACAGTCAGCTTACACAGAAGGGCAGCATCAGAAGTGGTCATGGCCCTGGCTACTCATGGGTTTTAATGCAAGGAGGCCAAGCCATTGAAAGTGCATTTATCAGCAGGATGCTATTTGTGAATCTCCCTGTTCACAACCAGTGCACAGTTTGACACAGTGGCTGCTGGTTGTCGTGTGCTGTGTTGCTAAGCCATCCCATGAAACTTCCTGGAGTGCCACACCACCCAGAATGGCTCACTTATGCTGAGGATGCTGCTCTTTGCCTTAGCTGCTGCCTCTAGCCTCTGGCTTGAGACCTTACTAAAAGGACTTCCTTCCTAGTAAGCCCCCATTAGCAACTCTCCATAAATTTAGTGGTTCTTTGCCAAGCCTGAGGATCTGAAATTCACCTCTTGAAGCTAAACTCCACCTCTTGTGCTTTTTTGCTTGGAATAATGGAGTTTTTCTTTAGAAACAGTGCCAAGAATGATAGCATATAAAGTACTTTAAAAGTAAATGCCTAACAGATTTTTAATACAAGTATCACTGTAATTTCCACTTTCTTTTCTAGTTCCTTGGTTTCAGCTCGGGCTGCATTCTCTAACTCATACTGTGAAGACAAAGGTGTTTTTGATTCAAAAATATATATCTACATAGACTTAATTTGTAAAAAATAAATAAAATTCCTTAACCTTTAAAAAAAAAAAACAAATAACAAGCAGGCCGGGGATTTAGCTCAGTGGTTTTGCCACCTGCTGCGCAAGCACAAGGACCCGAGTTCGTTCCCTGGTACCAAAAAAAAAATGATGCCGGGGATGGTGGCACACAACTGTGATCCCAGCACTCAGGGAGGCTGAGGCAGGAAGATTGCTGTGTGTTTGAGGCCAGCCTGGGCTACACAGCGAGACCCTGTCTCAAAACACCCAAATGATTTGATATAAGTGGTCATCATTCTGTGGTACTTTTAAGATATACTTCTCATAGAATGATTCTTTTTTTGGTACCGGAGATCAAACTCGGGACCTTTCACTTTAGAGGCAGGCACAGTGCCACTGAGCTACAATCCCCAGCCCAGTAGAGTGATTCTTAACCTCTCATTTGAGTAAGTACTGCTTTGAGAATTAAAGTTTTGGACCTTGTCACACATCATTTTTGATGTAATATCTTAGGGTTCATGGATTTCTAAGAACCACCATTGTACCTACCGTGAGGGGAGGGCAGCACAAAATATATTACATGGATTCTAGCAGGTTATTTCCCTTTTTTTTCTTTTCCTTCCTTACATGGTGTGTGTGTGTGTGTGTGTGTGTGTGTGTGTGTGTGTGTGTGTGTGAGAGAGAGAGAGAGAGAGAGAGAGAGAGAGAGACTGGGGACTGAACCCAGGGCCTTTGCACTGAGCTACATCCCCAGCCCTTTTTTGAGACAGTCACTAAGTTGCCCACACTGGGCTTGAATTTGTGATCCTCCTGCCTCAGCCTTCCAGGATGCTGGGATTACAGCTGTGCACTACCACACCTGGCTTCTTGTGGGATTTTAATTCTATGACCGCAAGGTTGTAAACCATGAAAAAAACTGGAAGACAATTAGATGCACATTGCTGTTTGGTTGTAAATGATGAGAAAGTAGTGATGCTATGTGTGTGTACAGAAGTAGGGGAAGAAAACAGGTCAAAGAAAACCTAAAATGTAGAGAAGAGTCTGCTTCCCCTAATGCCCTATATTCCTCTTTCCATCTACTCCCCATCTTTTTCACTTTTGTGCCCTTTGTGTATAGTACACATGCAAATCTCTTAGGTTCATCTTCATGAGACACTATTAGATCTTGAGATTTCACTCAACTCTTGTCTGTATTCTTAACCCCCTATGGCAGGTAAAATTGAGACAGAGGCATTCTAAGATGCAGTATCATCATGAAAGGCACTGAGGAAGTCAGATGTGACTTTGGGGGAGCACTGAGCCTCTCTGAGGTTATTAGCTTGTCTGTAAAATGGGAGTGGTAATCACTGCCCAGCCTATTTCACAGATTTTCATGTTGATTAAATTCAGTAAGGTATGCAGAAACACACATAATGAAGAGTCACCCAGATTTAAGGAACCGTCTATTTTAGGATTGCTCTTCCCTCAGTATGTTACTTGAGTGGCTGGGGTTGTAGCTCAGAGGCTCCATGCCTGCCTGGCAAGCGCAAGGTCCTGAGTTTGATCCCCGGTATTGAAATATATATATATATGTTACTTGAGTATTTAAGTAATCATTGTATAATGAATACATCCTGAGATGGGGGGTAGCAAATAGGAGTGAAACAGCATTGTAACTTCCCACTATACTAGTGTTCTGAACCCTAGGCTGGAGATGAGAATCATCCAGGGAGCTTTTTTTTGGAGGGGGGGTAACCAGGGATCAAACTCAGAACCTTGTTCTTGTGAGGCAGGCATGGTGCCACTGAGCTAAATCCCCAGCCCTAATGTGACAGGCCTAGCAGTGTTGGGACTGCCTGATTTTTTTTTTTTTTGGTACCGGGGATCAAACCCAGGACCTCCTACTTGCCAGGCAGGCGCTGTGCCACTGAGCTAAATTCCCAGCCCCTAGCTTTTTTTTTTTTTTTTGGTACTGGGGATCAAACTTCGGACCTTGTGCTTGGGAGGCAGGTGGCGGAACCACTGAGCTAAATCCCTGGCCCAGCCCATAGCTTTTTAAATAAAAAATATCCTAAAGACAATGCTGCATCTTGGGTTATATCTTGAAGCAGTGAAAAAGATCAGTGGAAAAACTAGAGAGAACTAAATAATGTCTGTAGCTTAGTTAATAATAATGTAGTTTTTCTTAGTTTTGATATATGAATCGTAGTTACATAAGATATAACATTAGGATAAGCTAGGTGAAAGGGATATAGGAACTTCTGAATTATCTTTACAACTTTTCTATAATTCTAAAGCTATTTCTTTAAAGGTATTTTTTTTTAAGATTATTTTAAAAGTTCAAAGAAAAGTTCCTGATTGTTGCTCAAGATAGGGGAATCAGTCAAGAGGGAAGCACTCTGGGAATCTGTATTTTTGAAATCCTCTCCAGTGAATCTTATGTACCACAAGGGTTGAAAGAACCATTGTTGTATATCATTATGTCAGAAGGCTTGGGATCAACTTCTATATAGTCTAGTATCTAGCACAAGGCCTATGTGGAGAACTTGTGCAATTGTGTCCTTGCTGAATGAAACTTTATTTGCAAAAGTCTCCTTACTCTTAGTCCCCTATAATAGTAGAAGAAAAATTGAAAACAACCAAAATTCCAAGGGACATTTCAGACATCTTTCTGCCTGGTCTCTTTGTCATTGTCATCTTGACCATTATCTCCAGATGATTGTTCCTAACATAAGAAAACTACTATTTCATTGTTCAAAAGTTTTATTTAGTTTCTTGTTATGTAATGTGATACACTTCTTAGGTGTGTAAAATTCTCTACACTCTAAATATAGATTAGCTGTGTAATGAAAGATTTTTTTTTAGCATGCAAGCCAACTTGCATATGGACCCCACTTTAATCATAGTTGTATGCTGTTCTTTTGAGCATCCCTTGAACTCACACATCTCTGGTTGACATACAATAATGCTGCTGTTCTCTCCTGTGCAAATCTTCCCCCATCTTTCAAGGTTCAACTCCAGCAACAGGTGAGTGTTTCCTCTATTGTATCTACTATTCACATGGCACTAATGCTTACTAGTTTCTTTTAGAATTATAGGTTTTCTGTTTTATTCTTCCATGAAACTACATTGACCCCCAACAAGCAAAGACTGTTTGCCATATAGATCTTCTAACCCCTACAGCTCTATGATGCTGTCCATACAGTTAAGCATATAGTTTAATGTACATTTTGCATAAATACAATATTTAAAAAGTAAAAAATAGAAAATCCAAATTCAAATACAAAAAGTAAACTACATTCATCATTCCAAAATATCTTTTAAGGAGCCCAGAACAAAAATTATTCAGATTAGCTAAAAGAAACAAAATATGGATAAAATTTTGATGGTACTGTTATATCAATAATTGAACAACTTTGACAAGAAAACTATATACTTCCAAAATATAACCACTTTTTTGCTCTTAAGAATTAAATGTTTGTTGGCTGGGGATTTAGCTTAGTGGTTCCGGTGCCTTCCTCGAAAGCGCAAGGACCCGAGTTCGATCCCCGGTACTAAAAAGGAATTAAATGTTTGTTATTAGAAGGAAAAATTATTCAGCCTTCCCTTGTCTCTTCCCTTCACACACACACACACACACACATATATACACACACACGTGCACACACACACAAACATGTTTTTGAGTCTTAAAAATGTTAGTCTTCTCAAATATAAAAGGAAAAGAGACTAAGTTAAATTATTCATGAAAATTGTAGGTATTTCTACAATACTTTGAGAAAAACACACATAAAATATTAAGATGTACATTCCATTGGATTACAACTTTATGGTTGAACATTGTTAAAACAAAACATAGTTATACACATCGTTTTCTGGATGAATCTCTTGAACATGTGGAATTGCTGCTACTTCTGGTTCTTCTACTTTGGGTTTTTCTTGCATTTCTGTAAAATCAAATAAAATACAAAAATAGATTCAATAAGTAGTATTGAGACAATTGACTGTCCACTTGGAGGGAAAAAAATCCTGCCTCATATCAAGCACAAAAACAAATTTCAAGTAGATGAAAGTTTTGTTTTATTGCAGTACTAGGGATTGACCCCAGGGGCTCATGCATACTAGGCAAGTGCTCTACCACTGAGCTACACCCCCAGCCTTGGCACAGATTTTTAAAATATCATCATGTACAGTGCTGGTAAAGGTGTAGAGAAAGGGCACTTATATAAATTCTTGATTTGTATTAATTGCCACAACATTTCTAGAGGCCAGTCTGAATATATCCAGACTTTTTTTTTTCTTGAGGCAAAGAGTTTCACTATGTAGTTCAGGCTGGCCTTAAACTTACTATGTAGCTCAGGCTGACCTCGAACTCACAGCAATCCTCTGCCTCAGCCTCCAGAGGGCTGGGACTACAGGTGTGGGCCACCACATCCAGCTCAGACTTTAAATATTAGTACTGTGGGCTGACCAATTCAACTTGTAGGGAATAATCCAAAAGATAATCAGACAAGCTTAAGCTTCCAAAACCCCAGTTTCCTTATACTGTATACAAAGTGGAGATATTACTGATTCCATAGGGTTTAAAACATTGAATAAAATAATCTGTGTAAAACATTTAATCTATCTAGCACACAAGAAGTACCAAATAAATGTTAAATAAATAAATTTTATTCCCAATGATGTTGAACATTATGTATTAGTAAAAGTTGACAATGTGGTTGTTTGTTGGTATAAGGGTTGATTGAATAAATTATTGTACATTCAGATAGTACAATATTACACAATATTACAAAAGACATCGTAAAGACAGCTAGATTTCCATTTTTTTTTTCTGGTACTGGGAATCAAACTCAAGACCTTGCCAGGCAGGTGTAGCTGAGCTACATCCCCAGCCCAAGATGGCTATAATATATAAGATAAATTGAAAAAAGTTACAGAATTGTTTTTTAAAAATTAAAAAACAACAACAGCCTTAACATTGGGGATTGGAGATAGGAGATAGTATCATGTGGACCTTTTTTTACTCTATATCCACTTGTTTGAATTTATTATAATGAACACATTACTTTTATAATTAGCAAAAGAATAGAGTCCCATTTGTTTGGTAAGGCAAAACCAAAACTAAAATTAGCATTAATTGCTTGCCCATATTGGCCTTGCTGAGTTTAAATGATTAGGTAGGACTCCCACCAGCACAGGGAGAGTTTTATACATCTGTTTTTAAAAATTTGTTTTGAGTAGTTCCTCAAAAGCTGCATTACTTGGAAACTAATTAACACTATATTTTTGTTGCTCTCATCTTTTAGCAGAAAGAACAAATAAGCTACCAAATAAACCCCAAAGGGGTTTCTTCAGAGAACAGTTTCCTGAGGATAAATACCTTGTATGGTCTGAGAGATTCAGACCATTTCTTGTTTTTGTTTTTTGTTTTTGTAGTGCTAGAGATCATGCATGCCAGGCAAGTGCTCTGCAACTGTGCTAAACTTCCAACCTTTAGCCCACTTCTACTGTCCACAGTATTGCACAAAGGGAATCAGGATTCTGTCATGCCCCTGAGGCAAGTCAAAATAAAGAAAGAGGGCTGAGCATGATGGTGTACACCTGTAATCAATCCCAGCACTCAGGGAGGCTGAGGTATGAGGATCATCATGAGTTTGAGGCCACCCTGGGCTACATAGCAAGTTCAAGGCCAGCCTGGAATACTTAGGGAGACTCTGGCTCAAAACACCAAGAAAAAAAAAAATCAATCACATTTTTTTTTAACTGTGCTGGAAGCCAGGTGCGGTGGCACAGGCTTGTAATCCCAGCACTCTGGGAGGCTGAGGAAGAATGATTCCAAGTTTGAACCCATCCTGGGCAATATAGTGAGAGGTGTCACAAAATTTAAAAAGAACTGGGACTGTAGCTCAGTGTGAAGGCCCTGAGTTCAATCCCCAGTACCGCAGAAAAACTCCAACATACTTTGCTGAAGAAGCTTTTCAGAAATAAATCTGAAATAGAGAGGGTTTTGGTGAAGCTGATAAAGCCTACCACAATGAGTTCCCTAGTTTCCAGGATCACACTTTACACTTTTGTAACTCCATCAGTACTTTGTAGTATGAATTCACATGCCATTACTTTATCAGGAAAATTAAATCTCCTGGAAGAACTTCATTCATCTAGTTTTCTTGTTAATCTAGATTTCATTGTGCTTTAAAATAATTGTGCTCATAAGTCACCCTATATTGAGTTCATTTCACTGATGATAGCTTCTTAAAATGAGTAGTATATACAAGTACTTACTATGCAATACTTGTATTTTCAATTAGTTTTTTTCAATTCTTTGGAAATTTGCCAAGACAAACTTGCATTGCATGACAAGTATTTTTTTACTTGAAAATAGATAATCATAGCCATAGTACCTATTGAAATAACTGAGCATTGTTAAACAAGGTTGTAAATTGCTACTCTGAGTGAGATGTACCTATATTGTTGCTATAAACACCTCCTACCTTGAGGAAGAGTATAAACATCCTTAGCATCTTCTCCATGTGCTTTAGGATCCTGGCCTTGGGGCTTGCCTGTTTCTTGGTATGGTTCTGGAAGATGTTCTTTAAGTACATGCTCATTTTTATATGTTTTAGTAGAGAGGTCTTCAGGCTCATGTGTTCCTTGGTATATTTCAGGTGAATATTCTTCAGGCCTAGGTGTTTCTTGGTTTATTTCAGGTGAATATTCTTCAGGCCCAGGTGTTTCTTGGTTTATTTCAGGCAAATATTGTTCAGGCTTGGGTGTTTCTTGGATTGTTTTATGAGAGAGACTGTTAGGCACATTCATTTCTCTGTATGTTTTATGAGAAAAGTATTCAGATTCCATTGTTTCTTGGTATGTTTTTGTAGAAAGGTCTTTAGGCTGAGCTATTTCTTGTGTTTGGAGAAAGAAGCCTTCAGTCTCAGCTTGATCTTGTCTCAAAGTGGGTTTTTCTGGTCCAGCTGTGGCTTCGTCTGTGTCCTCTGCGTAGTCTCTAGGCACATCCAGTTTGAGGGCTGCTTCAGGAGTGCACCCTTCCTGGTCAGCAACAACTTCATAGGTTGTAGAATAAGGGGCTTTGGGAACACTTGTTTCTTGGCACATTTGAGGAACAAGGACTTCAGACTGAACTGTATCTTGCCATATTTTGAAAGGATGAGCTTGAATCACAGCTACTTCTTGGCATGTTTTAGGAGCAAGAACTTCAGGCTGAGCCACATCTTGACATACTTTGGAAGAATGGTCTTGAAGTACAGATATCTTTTGGCACATTTTAGGAGCAAGGTCTTCAGGTTCAGCCATATGTTGGCATGTTTCAGAAGAATGGTTTTGTACCACTATTTCTTGGCACTCAGAAGAATTTTCCTGGTATGTAATGCTTTCTTGAGGTAGTTCAAAAGAATGTTCCTCAGCCACAGTGTTTTTTAGGGAAGCTACCAAAGCAGGGGCTTCAGCTACTCTCCCACGTGACTCATTTTCTTCCTCTTTAGGTACCAGTGCTTCCTCCATCATTTTCTTTGCTATTTGTGACGGAGGCTCTATCTTTGGTTCTGCATTTTGTTGTCTCTTCGGGCCTTTTCCTTTTCCTTTTCCTGTTTTTTGCCACTTGCGTTTCTTCTGTTCTCTGCAGAGAGATCAGAATTAGTGTCAGCAGCAGGACTACAGAATTCAAATAAATACTCTTATTAACAGTTCCAGGATCTTACTGTTTTGTTGCACCACCTTGAACAGGTCTCTTAATCTCTTTGGGCTTCACTTTCCTTATTTGTACAATGAACAGTGCTACATGATGTCAATTGTTAGGAGAGGAAATGTTCCTCCAGGACTTTTTGACTTTAACACCTTGCACACCAGTGTTCTAGTAGCAGTAGCAGCAGCAGCAGCAGTAGTAGTAGTAGTAGTACTAGTAGTAGTGGTGGTGTGTGTGTTAGCATATCCTTAAAGTTGGGTTATGGGCAATGTATAATTCCTGTATAAAATAATAGAGGACAAGGCTGGCATGGTGGCACATGCCTGTAATCCCAGCTCTTGGGAGACTGAGGCAGGAGGAACACTGTGAGCTCAAGGCCAGCCTTGGCTACGTAATGAGTACAAGGCCAGCCTGAACTGTACAGTGAGACCCTGTCTCAAAAAAAAAATTACATTCTGGTCTATGATTTCGTCTCTTTGAGTTTAGTGAGGTAGACTCACTACTCCCTGGGTAAACTGATCCACCTGAGTTTCTGATCTACAATGTAGGCATGGCTCCTCATCTGTGCAGGCTGCAGGTGGATGGTGCATATGGCTTGCTTGTCTGATACAGTAGCTTCTTTAAGGAATGTTAAGTAGCTATCGAATATATCAAATGAGGTGTACTGTAAGCTGAATCAAAAGCTGCATGAAAAAATTATTGAGGTTAAGAAGCCTGGTAGA
This sequence comes from Heterocephalus glaber, assembly GCF_000247695.1. Next base: position 2,895,009 of record NW_004624825.1, on the reverse strand, counting down.
ATGGCATGAGTGACCTTATTATACCTAATTAATAGATTAAAGATCTAGAAGATGAAATAAGATATATGCGAATTGCAGCCAATGACAAATTGTTAGGCACTGCAAATATAACCAAATACAGATGGCTAATACAGATGGGCTGGGGGAAAGGGGGAAGGTACTATAAATAAGCATTTCATCATTTTTCTAAACTTATTGAAATTCTGTTCCATGCTACCCCACTCTGTGGAGCCTTCTCTAACAGACCACAGACACCACAAGACTGAAATGCTCTCCCTGCTTATACTCCTATAGCAGTGATGCTGAATCTATGGCACATGTGTTGTTTTTCTTTTAAGACAAAAGATGTTAATGTATTAGTTGTTTTTTCTAAACTAAAACTTCAGTTGTCAGATTTAATTGCAGTGATGGCACTTTGTGATAAATTAGTGAGTTTTGGGTTGCATTATCAGCACTTGTCTCTAAAAGGTTTTCTATAGGATTTATTGTGTCATGATTTAAGCCAGGCTGCCTCGTACTGTAGTTATTTCTGAAGAGACCATATTTCTTTTAGCAAACTAAATATTCTTTGGAGATAAAGCCAGTGTTTCTTGTATCTTTGTAGTGTTCATAATTCCTTGCACATTTTTTAAGAATCCACATCATTCTACATTTGCATATGTTTGAAATTTTTCATAGTAAAATATTTAAAGATTACTTCACTAAAAACAATTTGAAGTCAAAATCATTTATATATTGTGGTGGCTCATTCCTGAACTCTGGGCATCTTAGGCAGGAAGATCACAAGTTTGAGTCCAGCCTGAGCAATTTAGGAACTTAGTAAGACCATATCTCAAAATTTTTAAAAATGAAAAAGGGCTGGGTATGTAGCTCAGTGGGAAAGCCATGGGCTCAATCCTCAGTAACACCCCAAAAAGGATAAAAAGAAATATGTAAAATAAATACTATCAAATAAACACTAAATAATATAAATATTATTTTGCTATTTTATATAATTAAATAATAAGAATATTAAATATAAGAATCCTATAGGAGAAAAGGAAATTGAAGATGATGTTCTGGCACCACAGCATTTTGAACTATTGCTCCAAGTAACCAAGGTAACAAGACAAATTATAAAGCTCTTGTTGTCGGGGCTTTTTTTTAAAGATGACATATCTGAATTCTTCAGTAAATATTTATTTTCCCCTAGATATTAATTATTAAATAATATGTTATATAGATTTCTTTATGGGGAGATCTGAGTAATATAATGGTCCATGTCTTCCCTGATAGTTTTCAAAACAATACAAAAGTTTTGGCATGGCCTAAACTCTCTCCTGATTGTGGACAAGTCACTTAATCTCTCCCTGCCTTGGCTTCTCTGTATGTAGTATGTAATAATATCTGCCCAACTGCATGTAGCAGTTGTAAGAATGACACCTAACTTAACATAGATGAATCATTCAAATACAGTAAAACTAGTTCTCTCATATTCATATAGAAACATTTATAGTCCTCCCTATGTGTCTGGCACTGTTGTCAGTAGCTAACTTCTGTAATCTCACATCAACCTACGAGGTGGTTACTATTATCTCCATTTGGCAGATAAAAAACTGAGGCACAGAGAAGTTTAGTAATTTGCCCTGGGTTAACAACTAGGAAGTGAGGAAGTCAGGCTTTATATCTAGTTGATCTGGCCAGTCTGCCAGTCTCTGAACTATTACGCCATGCTGCCTCACTCTGAAGACACTAAGGTTTCACCATGTATGTGTGTTGTGATGAAAAAAGAGGGCCTAGCTCTCAATAACATAGAGAATGTCACCACACAAGTCTAGCCAACTGCCAAGCTCACCAAGGTGTCATCTACTTCAGAGAATTCCTCAGACTTGTGCCCTCAGCTCAGTAAACTTGGAGAATCAATTCTGTCAGCACAATGACACAAGCCCTGTTTGTTAGGGGCAGAGCTCACTGACTAGGCACAATAAAACTGATAACTAAACCTAAAGACTAATTTTTAAATGAACAGTGAGAAGTACAAAGTCACTTAGCAGAGGGTGCTTAGGATGGCAAATGAATGTAAGGTAAACAAAGCCACTCTTACTCTGTGGGAAACCCAGTAATGATCAGAAGTCTGGTCAATGGGTGTAGAAGTGGGGAAGCTAACTGGATAACCTTCAACAGGACCCAAATATGGAAGTTTCTGCTATAAAATCATGGTTGCATTCCTGAAAATTCTCACCTGAGAAGTCATGCACTAAAAAGTAACAGTGGTTGGGGGGGGTGACTTGGAACAAACAACTCAAAACCTATACAATCTTTTAACATTAACAAAACCAGTAATTGGTACCAAGAGAGAAACCTTGGATAATTCAGATAGGCAGTCTCTGATGGCTGGAGTCTGCCTCAGGGGATAGTGAAAATGTAGAGAAGCAACAGTGTCGGGCCAGGGATTTAGCTCAGTGGTTCTGCCGCCTGCCTTGAAAGCGGAAGGTCCTGAGTTCGATCCCTGGTACCAAAAAAAAAAAAAAGTGAAAAAGAACTCAGAATGAGAAGCAACAGTGTCATTGTAAGCTCGTAGTCACTGGACCTTAAGCTGGCCACAACGGTAAATGCAACCTGCCACATGGCGAGAGCTCTGCAAAGCTGGCACACCTCTCTGGGGAGGGAGCCCTGGGTGCAGGCTGAAAAGGATCCTGCTTTCATAGTGGCCACACAAGGGGCCCTTCCCTCTTCCGCTGAAGGTTTTAATTCTGTTTCCACTATTCTGGTCCTTTTGACTAAGAAAAATGAACCGACACCACTTCCACATTGTACGGGCATCATTTTCCTCTTTACCAATCATATGTGAGCTAACAGGCATTACAGAAACATCTGAGGTAGCAGAACAGACAGCCCTGTTCTGGCGGGGAGTGAAAAATGCCCTTAATAAGAGGGCAAGCTGGGCACAGTGCATGCCCATAGTCCCTGCACTTGGGTGACTGAGGCAGAAGGATCTTTTGATTCTAGGAGTTCGAGACTAGTCTGGGCAATGCAGAAAGCCTATCCCAAAAAAGGCAACTAAATTTTTAAATGAATGCTTTGCAAAATCATTCTCAAGTGGGGATGATTTTCTCTCCTTTTCCCCAAATCACCCCAGAAGACATTTAACATGTCTAACAAGATATTTTGGCTGTCTCAACTGGGATGGGAAGAAAGAGGTGCGATTGGTTTCCAGAGGTCTGAAAACAGCATCTACAATGCACAGGACAGCCTCCCAAAATAAAAAACTATCCTGCCCATAGTATCCCTGGTGCCCAGGCTCTGTGGGCTCCCTTTTTCTATCTCCAAGCAAGCAAGTCCATTGCCATAGTCATGTTCTAAATGAATGCAACTGATGCTGCCTAATTTATAATCACTTTCCTGTACTCACTCCCTGAGCTTACATTGGTGACATTGGTGGTAGATTATTATTATTACTACCGAAGTATTTGTCACTCATTTACAATGTTTGGGGTTATTCTGAGCTGAGAAAAATCATACTTAGTGACCAAGGGTGACACTAATAGAAAGTTCCTCCACAATGAACTGTTAACAAGATGCTTGTATGTCTACACATATATTACCAGGATAGCCACACACCAGGCTTCTCCACCACATCATTTGGTTGCCTGGTGCTTTAATTAAAAGAGACCAGGGATAAAATTCTGTTGCTACAACTTTATGGCTTTAGGCAAGAGAGTTAACTCGTTGGAGATTAGTTTCTTGGTTTTGGTTTTGGTGGCTTTTTTTTAAAACAAGGATAACAGCACATCATGCATAGGGTTGATGCAAAGACAGAAGTGTGTTAGTGCAGAACTGCTCACCACATAACCTATGCTGGACAAATATTAGTCCCCTTCCCTGGTGATATACCATACCGAAATGCCCATTGTGAAGTTTGCTTTTCTTGTGCTTCAGCTTTTCTTTTTCTGAGTTGTTCTCGGTTCCGCAAGCTCCAAGTTCCAATGATTTCTGTAGGATGAAAATGAAAGTTACTGGAGGGAGAGATGACATGTGGTATCGGTCAGCAGAAGAGTCCTATTGCCAAGTGGTGGAATCCCTGTTCTGGGTTTTTCTTCGAGATTTTGAGGGCATGGGCCATATCCTTATGCCTCCAGACAGAATCTAGGGTAGATATTTAGTAAATATTTTTTGAATAGAAAGATCAGAGACCTACTCAGACATGGTATTTGTACATTAGTATGCTACCAACCTATTCATGTCATATATATTCAACATTGAACCTAACAATTGAATTTCATTTGGTTCTCATCCAATTCAGTTGGTGACCAGAATCATGGAAAGAATTAAGTTCATGAACCACTATATCACTGTGTCATTCTGCTATCTTTAACATAATAACCTGGTTTCATTTTATTCCTCATTTCCATCTAGACCATACATACAAAGTTGTAATGATAACATATCACAGTTTGTTTTAACCTGACATTATATCAGAAGTATTTCTCATGAGATAGTCATCCTATGATTTTACTAATGTCATAGTACTTAATATAGCCAATGCACTCTTATTTACCTGGTTTATATCCAGCATTTAGGCTGTCACCATCATATCAAAACTACTGCACATCGGACCAGAGATTTAGCTCAGGGGTTCCGCTGCCTGCCTCACAAATGCAAGGTCCCGAGTTTGATCCCTGGTACCCCCCCAAAAAAATTCTGGGGCTGGGGATTTAGCTCAGTTGTTTCCCCACCTGCTGCACAAGTGCAAGGACCCAAGTTTGATCCCCAGTACCAAAAAAACAAAAACAAAAACTACTGCATATCAAACTATTGCCTTGCATATCAAAAACTATTATAAGTGTATTCATTGCATACAACTTTTTCCTCTTTTCAACCTTTCCTTTAAGATAGTGTTTCTTCAAGTTCTTTAGAATATTAAGAATATTATCAAGCTAAATGAGATGGGCCATACTTGTAATCTGAGCTACTCAGTAGGCTGAGGCAGGAGGATGGCAAGCTCAAGGCCAGCCTAGGTGACTGAGTAAGACCCTTTCTCACCATAAAAAATAAAAAAGGATATAGCTCAGTGGTAGAGCACCTCTGCGTTCAACCCTAGTACCCTCAAAAAGAGTATTATCAAAAAGTTTCTTCTCTCATCTGAGTTTGAGAAAAGCAAATGGGTGGGCCATGTAGAACCTCTTAGAGCCTGTGGAGTGATGCAGATGTGTACCATGGCACCTTTTTTCTCTTAGGGTAAAGATTTTTTCCCCCTTGTACTAAGGATTGAACCCAGAGCCCTCTCACTGTGGTACACCCCCACCCTTTCCCAATTTTTAGACAAGTTTTTGCTAAGTCACTAAGTTGCCCAGGCAAGGCTTGAACTTGCAATCCTCCTGTCTCAGCCTCCAGAATATCTGGGATTATAGGCATGCACCATTGTGCAGTGCTAAGGACAAGGTTCTCTTTTTCTTTTCAATTTTAATCTTATATTTATTTGCTTATCTCTTTATTTTTATTTAATTTAATTTTTATTAGTACATGTTGACAGTATGTAATGATTACACTCATCATGAGGAGTTGGTACATGTACATAACACATCTTAATTATTTTTACTCCCCCTGCTCCCATCTCTCTCTCTCCATGTCTTGGTCCCCTACCCATTCGTAAATCTATTCTCTGTTTCCTATTATCTCTTTCCTTTTGCTCTTTAAATTATTTTTACTTGATTTTCTCGTATAAGAGAAACTATGCAACATAAAAGTTGGTGTGTCTGATTTATTTCACTTAACATTATTGACAGACTAGGATTCTTCATAGGGAAAAATTCTACTTTTATTTTTACCAACTTCTGATTAGAATTACCATTTCCTACAGTTATGAATATAGGTAACAAATCACAATAATTCTAGTAGTATGTGATTTTGTTACCAAAAGAAATAAGATTTTTTCATATACTGCTGTTGTTTCAGATGCCTTAAAAATATCATTTATTAGACATGATTTGTTTGATTTGACACTATGATTATTAGACCCACAACTGTATCTTGTTATTTAATGCCTCTATAAATAAACACATATTATTGTATCATAATTTTAAAATGTTGATTATTAATGTAATTGCTTCCTTTATAATCTGTATACTCAATTTTATATATTTTTGGTTTTGTTTGGGGTTTTTTTTGGTACCGGGGATCGAACTCAGGTCCTTGCACTTGCACAGCAGGTGGCAAAGCCACTGAGCTAAATCCCCGGCCCTCAATTTTATATATTTTAAATGTTTATTCTAAGAAGGGATCTTGACCTCATCAGAATACTGAAAAGATTCATCAAACCAAAAAGTTTTAAAACATTATCTTAGGATGTCTCAAGACCTCAAGTTCTGCAAAACATTTTGCAAAATGCTACTTTAAAACAGATCCCAGGACTGAGATTAGGAATCAAAAGTGTAAGAACTACTACAGTTGTTACCATCTATTTCCAGATCACTTTCCAAAAGTTAGACCAAATTTATGCTACCATAGAAGCGTAGGGGTATATTTTCATTATCTTTCATTTAAATGGATATCTTATTAATAATTTGTTATTACCTTCTGTTTCTCTGGCTTATTAGAATTTTAGCCCTAAAAGTCATTTCAGGTGGTTCTATAACCAGTTCTTCCCACCTAAGTTTATATGAATGTTCTCAGTTGGCCTCTTTTTTTTGCCAGATTCATAAAGAAGAAAATAATTACAGTCCCAATTCCTCCCAGCAGCCACCACTTCTGAAGGTTTCTTTCTTTACCTGGAGTAGGAGTCTCTCTTTGATGATGGTCAGGTGTCTGTTGGAGCTGCAAATGAGACTGATCCTCTTCCAAGTCCATCTTGCTGCAATATCTTCCTGTTATTTGGTCTGGCTTCCACAAGCAGCCTAAAATCTTGTTAAAAATATTTTTTAAAAACCTAACACTTAAAAAAAACCACACATATGTTCCCTTGTCACTTGACTTCCCGCCTAAAAGTTTTATCTGGGTGGGCCACAGCTGCAGATGAATTCTTCTTTCTTTATCACACTGCACAGGTATGAGCAGGGGAATGGCTGGTACTGCGTCCTCATCCCTGGGCACAGGTTGTTATTGATACAGGAACCTCTGTGGCACAGCCTGGTACCCGCAGCCTCCAGAACAGCAGTCATTTGGTTCTATCTGCCAGGAAGTATCTGAACTCCTTTCAGGACATGCAATAACTGTACTGGAGGTTGTGCCATACCAGGCTGTGGCCACAGGGCCTCCTTTTACAATACAGAGGTGGCCTAGTATAAGCAGAACACTGAACGAGGTTCCAGCTCAGGAGCCCAGGGCAAGCCACTTCCTTTTTCTGTGACTCTCTCCCTTATTTGCAAAATGGGCAAATAATCCACCTTGCCTATTTCATATTGTTGCTATAAAGTATATGTGTAAAATTAATTTTACTTTTTTTTCTGGATGTGGCTTTTTCTGCCTTAATATGTTGCAAAATAACAACATGAATACATCGCAAAATATGTTGCAAAATAATGTGATGTCTCACTGTGTATGCTGTTAAGACTTAGACAATAAATAAACATCAAGAACCAAATTAGGAATTCAAAGCCAGTTTGTATCTTTTTTTGCTCATCCTATCATTCGTGTGATTCAAAATAATCGATGAAATCCACTATTACTCATCCGAGGGAAAGTCTGAAAGCGTTTCTTAATGGAAAGATCACCACATTATGTTCCAGGAATTAAGCTGAAATCAAAGGAACTATCCGATCTCCAATCTATCATCCCATCTGTGAAGGCAGGCGGCACAGAGGACCATGGCTCCTCAGAAGGAATGCCGAGTGCCTCCTAGACGAGGCACCCAGCCTAGGAGTCATGGGGTTAACAGTGTGTGCAACAGCCAGATTGAAATGAAGAGAATTTGTGTTCCAGTGTTGCCATTCTGCACCTCAGTGACTTTAGGCGAGCTAGACAGTTAGCCATGGAGCTGGTTTGCCTATCTGCAACATGACGACAACATAAGTATCTATTGATAGATTTATTGGGATGGTTAAATCAGATAATGCCTAAGAGGCATTTTATATATGCCTAGCATATTGAATAAGTGGCACCTAACACATTGAGCTTCTTAGTAAATGTTAGCTGCTTATATTAATAATAAAACTATAGTAACCAGATTTTAGTAAACCAAGTCATAGTGTAAATGCATTGAAGAAACTCAGAAAATCTGAAGGATAGCACCTGTAATCCCAGCCATCAGGGAGGCTGAGGCAGGAGGATTCCAAGATAGACCCAGGCCTAGGGAGCTTAGTGACTTAGCAAGATTCTGTCTCAAAATTTAAAAAATGTTAAGGTCTGGGGATGTAGTTCAGTGGGAAGGCCCTGGGTTCACTGCCCAGTACTAGGGAGGTATGGGGGCGGGGTGGCACAGACCACTATAAACCAGGTATGGTGGTACACGCCTAAAATCCCAGCACTGGGAGGCCTGCATAGCTTAGCAAGACCTTGTCTCAAAAATAAAATAAATATGGGAGGCCAAGGCAGGAGGATTGCTGTGATCAGTCCCAGCCTGGATTACATAGGAGTTCAAAGCCAGCATGAACTACACAGCAAGACCTTGTAATTAATTAATTAATCTGCAGATATTGCTCAGTGGTAGAGTGTCTAGGGGTTCAATACCCTCCAAAAAAACAAAACAAAACAGAAACAAAAAAAGCCACATTGTAATGTGAATAGGCACTCCCTTACATCCATAGTCTAATTTTGTGTGTGCACTTTCTTCCTGTTGGAACCCAGGGCCACACACACATGCTCTGCAAGTGCTCTGCCTTTGAGCTATGCCTGCAGCCCTCACCATCTCAACACATTAAGAACCACAAGAGTCTGGGCTGGGGATTTAGCTCAGTGGTTCTGCCGCCTGCCTTGAAAGCATAAGGTCCCAAGTTCGATCTGCGTTACCAAAAAAAACAAAACTGGAAGAGTCCAAAATCATCTAGTCTTTCATATAAATATATATATTTTTTTCATTTTTTGAGACAGGTTCTCACTATACAGTTCAGCTGGCCTTGAGCTCACTATTGCAGCCCAGGCTGGCCTCAAATTCGCAGCAATCCTCCTACCTCAGTCTCCTGAGTGCTGGGATTATAGGCACTCCTTTTTTATATTTGGAGAAACTGAGAACCAAGGAGGGGAAGGATTCACCGGTCCAACATTTTTATTGCCAGTACCACCTCTTACTAATTCTGAGTTGGGTCATGTTTTTTTTATGCTTGATCCTGCCTGGGTATGAAAATTATGTGTAGAGGAAAGGTAAGAGAGAAACAATTTCTCAAGCACTCTGAAAAGTATGGAAAATAACCTGACACCCTAGTACCCATGACTAAAATCTAAACTGTTTTTTAATAACCAAATCCGAATGCCTAGCTTTATGTTTCTCAGTTTCCCAGGTTTTCACTTAAATAAATCTCTATATCTAAAAAGTCAGATGATTCAAGGAATTCCTATTCAAGGGAATCCTGGGAATGGCAATATTCTTTGTAATTTATCTTTTGAAAATTTTGGATTTTCAGATATAAGATTTAAAGATCTCAAAGTAACTTTGAAAATTATTAAAGTGTTTAACAGTTTAACATAGCATTTAAAATATTGGTCCTTTTGGAATGTTTCTTTGGTTTTTGGTCTCTCTTTTTTTTTTGACACTGGGGATTGAACTCAGGACCTTGTGCTTGCAAGGCAGGTGGCGGAACCACTGAGCTAAATCCCTGGCTTTAGTTTTTATTTTTGAAACAGGTTCTTACTAAGTTGTTAAAACTCCCCAGGCTGGGCTTGAATTTGCTGTCCTCCTGCCTCAACCTCCTAGAGTGCTAGGATTACAAGCATGCACCACCAAGCCCAAATGGGATGTTTTAATTCTTGCTAGTTAGATTATTTCTTACATTATGATAGCTCAATAAAGTAACTTTACCGAGTTGCTCTAGGATACCTTCTGAGGATACAGAGGTACTTAAATAGGATTATTCTTAGAGTTTATAGTATCCTGTGCAACAGTTCAGCAAGCCTGACTGCACACAAGGCTGTTGGGCTACACAGGTGGACAGTGTAGAACCTGAGCTCTGAGTGCCATAGACTCATGGAGGAGAGAAGACATACATCTTTATTGTAAAGAGATTGTATTTAGATTCTTCAGGCCCTGTGACAACTTCCTCAGTTGATTGCACCCCTGCCCAGTGTTCCCTATATCTAGAAGCAGAGTGTAGAGGGACTAGAAGAGGTGGAGTCGACTCAAATCAACAGCAAACCGAGGGCAATAATGGGTGGAGGGGACTAATGTGGGGGGAACTCTGGTGCAAACAAGATTAGAAGTCAGGCAAGGTGTCTGGTATGATAAGCAGAACAGAGCGGGAATTTGGGACAGAAATAGCCATACAGTTAATTCATAAGCCATAGTTTGTGGTCTTTTTCTATCAGGAAGAAAGTCCAGAGTTATTACCAGAATATGAAACATTAAGCATTAAAGGCCAGATATTTTAAACAAATGCCACCTTGTTCTGAAGTTTTGTGTATGTGTACATAAAACTTCCCTCTTGGCCACAAACTCCTGGGGGCATTACCTCTCCTGAGTCACCTTTTTGTCCACAGTGTGGTCTCATGGGCAGCTTGGGCCCGTCATTCCTATACATGCCCTCACTCCTGGACACAAGGCCAGCTTTGTGAACATGAAGCCTGGGGTGGTAGTATGCACAATTGAGGGGATAATGTTGCTGCAATACCATCATCTGTCCTGAAGGTCTTACAGTCATTCAGCCTATGTGCTGGAGATACAGCAATTAAGAGGCAGAGCCCTGGGCTGGAGATGTAGCTCAGTAGCTTAGCGGTAGAGAGTGCTTGCCTAACAGACACAAGGCTCTGGATTCTAATCCCCACCACCACCACCAAAAAAAAAATTTCTGCCTTTACAGAATCTACATTTTATTTCATTAATTTTTTTTTCTGGTACCAGGGATTGAACTCAGGACCTTGTGCTTGCGAGGCAGGCGTGGTGCCACTGAGGTAAATCGCCAGTCCAGAACCAACATTTTAATGGAGAAGATAAACAAACAAAATGTAAATATATCAGATGGTAATTAAAACTTTGGAGAAAATTAGCCAGAAATGATAGGAGGGTACAGGGGAGGATGATGGTAGCTGCTTTTTTTTTCTGGGATAGGATCTCACTACATTATCCAGGCTGATCTCAGACTCCTGAGCTCTCAAGTGATCCTCCTGCTTCAGCCACCTGAGTAGCTGAGACTAGAGGTCCATGCCCATATACCTGGGCTGCTCTTCCAATAGTGTGGTCTACTACAACTCTACTGTGACTGGTGAACAGGATGGAAGGAGGAAAGAGGCCAGCTCTGCTGATATCTGAGAAGACCTTCCTAGAACAGGGCACCAGCAATGGCCTATGGAGAGTGGCAAGGAGAAGGGATCAGAGAGTAGCTTGTTGCCCCTAGTAGGGATTTCTGCTCTGAGGGAGATGAATAGTTATGGGATGGTTTTGAACAGTGGAATGATACAGACTGACTTGAAAGTTTAAAGGATTATTCCAGCTACCATGTGGGATAGGGAGGAGGTGGGAGCAGGAAGACTGATCAGAAGGCCATCACAGTGATCCAGGTGGGAAACAATGATGGCTTGGACTTCAATGGTAGTGGGGAAGTGGTAGTGAGGTTTTGGATTGATGTACAAACTGAATATGGGTTGAGGTTTTTGTATGAGCAAATAAAAAAATAGAGCAAGACTAGGAGGAGCAGACTTGGAGATGATCAAGGGTTTACTTTTAGGTGTATGAACAGATTAGAGAGAACACAGCAAAGGAGCAGTCAGTGGGACAGAGGAAAAGCAGAAGTCTTGTGTTCTGGAAGCTAAAGTGAAGAAATGTTTTAAGGAGGAAGGATTGATCAAACTGTCAAAGTTTGCTAACAGGTGAAGTAAAGCAAGGATTGAGAATGGTCTTATCAATATATTTCCTATAATCTAGTTCAGTTCAATTAATTACAGACTGTAGTGCTCAGAGAGGTTAGATGGAGTCTTAGCCAAGAGCATACAACTTGGACCAGCTACATAATTTGCTGGGGCCCAGCACAGAATGAAAATGCTGGGCTTCTCCTTCAAAACTTATTAAGAATTTCAAAATGGCTACAACAGAAACCCAGCACAAGGTCCTACTTTTGCAAGTGTTTCACTGGATGCTGGGAGCATACTCATAAAATAGCTGTTACTATACTCATTTCTCAGATCAAGAACCTGATGCTTGCATAATGTAACTAAGGTCACAGAGTTAGACTGGTAGTCCAAATCTGACCCTCTTCCTACTAGACCAAACTAGGTATTGAGGAAAGGAGCTGTTGTCCTGCCTCCTGACCACCTGGAGCAAGAGAACACATTGCCAAGAACTCCTGCTCCAACGGTCTTTATGGTGTGGTTAATAAAGGGAGCACAGGGAAAATAGTTCAGCCCATATAGTGCATAGTTTAGTGGCCAAGGCTAATGTCATTTTAGGCTCTAATGATAGAATTTTAGAGCCCCTAAATCAGGGAAATGAGAGTGCTGCTACACTTTGACTTGTCAAACCCCACCTGGGGTGTCATACTGTGAAGACTATGTGAGTGGTTTGAAGCATGTATTGAAAGACCCAGGGTAGAAGGCTCTGCCATTTCCTGTCAGAGTAATTTGGGGAATATCTCTTAATTCTTTCTGATCCTCAGTTTCTTCCCCTATAAAACAGAAAAGTAATGCCTCACAGGGATTCTGTGAAGACTAAAGAGATCCTGAGAGCTTTATATGAAATGAAAAGCATTGTGTTGATGTCAGACCTATAAACTCAGGCAGTGTTAATAGTATTATTTGGAGTGTTCTAATGATGCATTTGGGCACTTTCCTAAAATACGTTTGGGTAGAAAAGTCAAGGAAGAGAAGACATCATGCACTTGTTTATCTTTGCGTTCCTTCCTGGCGAAAATATTTTCTCAAAGCTTCTGAATTCTTCTCAACAAATGGATGGAGCTTTGTTTTCCTAAGTAGGAAAGGAGAGTTTCTTGTGTCCTACTCTCAGTCTGTGGTCATGTGATAAATAAGCTCTGTCTCTGCTAACACAGATGCTACTGTACGAGTACAGATAATGTGTTCTGTAACTTCAGAACAGCAGGAGCCTGGCTTCCATCTCATTTCTCCACAGCCCCTCCTCTGGCCTCCTCCACTAATAGTGCCTTCTGTGAACCACTTAAGAGTTTGCCCCCGAGGGTCACTTGGGCAGCAAGTTTGTTTACATACTGGCTACTCCCAGCATCGCTTTGAAAGGTGTCATTTCAGCCAGTTGATTCTTCTTTGCAAGAGATACACTCGTACATCTGTTTATTTTTTTATATTGACTATTTTTTGCATACTCTTTATTTAGAACATTGTATTCACCTTTGATGTTTGTTTCTAGTGAAATCTAACAATAAGTTCTGGTTATTTTCTTTTACTAATTCATGTTCATTTTGTGAAAAATAACTTGTAATTTTGTGCTACAATCTATAAAAGCTCTTATTGTAAGTATATTAGATATAATTCCTATACTTCTCCAGAACTCATTGACATTCTTTTACAATACAAAACGGACACATCTGGGACACTAAGACTGAATAGGAAGTGCCAAAAGATCTGCAAAAAAAAAAAAAAAATTGAAAAAGGGACAAATATTAGCAGATCAGAGAGGAAAATCTGTATTATGAAATAGAAAGACAAAAAAGATGTCTCTTATTGTCAGCTATTCATAATACAGAAATGATAGAACTTGAAAGAAGAAATGAAACTTTAAAAATTCCAGTAGTGGTGGATGATTATAATAATTCTATGAGTGGTGTTGACAGAGTTGACCAACATCTAACAATCTATCTTGCAATCAAAAAGCAAGGAAAGGGGTTGGGAATTTAGCTCAGTGGTTCTGCTGCCTGCCTCCCAAGCGCAAGGTCCTGAGTTGGATCCCTGGTACCAAAATTTAGATTAGGTCTAATAGACCGAATAACTTAAAAATACAGAATAGCGAAACGTCAACCAGTCTGTCCACCATCGATGTCTTCACCATTACATTTAGCAGGTAGACATTTTATTGAAATTATACTATCCACAGAAAAAAAAGGAAAGGCCAACATGACAGTGTCAGGTATGTTGTTCAAAGAAAGATGATAATGCAAAAAGAATTTGGAAAGAGACTAGATAGTACTGTCCAGATCATAAAATTGTACTGTATATTGAATGTTTTAAGATAAACCATACACAGAAAAATTATTGAATACATTTGATAAAATTGTCATTTTTGCATTTCCTGTTATATTGCTTTATAAAAATAATTGAAAAAATGTGCAATTGTTGGTGATCCTTATTTAAATATTAGACTGGCAAGCGGTTAAAATATACACAAGTAGCCATATGTGAATAATCATGGGCAAGTGGATATTTATCTGGGGAAGGGTAATTCTGCTTTCACCTTGAGCCACCATCCTATTTCTGTCCTTTTGTCTGGGAACCTCTTGAACTCCAGTGTGTTCTCAGGACCTTTTCCTGCACCACTTCCTTCCTTGGCACTACAATCTAGTTTTTCCTTCCACGTGTTATTCTCTCATAAGTCATCTGTGATTTCCTAAAGGCCAAACTCTTAGTTCTTTCATTTTGAGCTGTCTGCAGCTCATGATTCCTCGGAATACTGGAAACTCACTCCACTCTCAGTTTCTATATAGGCGTGTTTTCTACCTCTCTCCTCCCTCCTCACTCATAGGCTTCTCTTTCACTCTCCTAGATATAAGAGATGTTTTCTAAAGATGAGCCCCTTTCCTCTGGACTCTCACCCTCAGCTGATCCAACTCCATGCTTTTATTTATTACAAGATATGATCAAAATATAAGGTAAATGGGGGCCGGGGATGTGGCTCAGTGGCACAGTGCCTGCCTGCCAAACACAAAGTCCTGAGTTTGATTCCTGGTCCAAAAAAAAAAACCTAATTAATTAATTAAAACTAGGCTATTCTGTGTTTTCTTTCTGTTGCAATAGTAGACCTGGCTGTACATCTTCAGAATTGTTCTTTACTCTGTCTCCTCATACCTTTATAGAAACCAAGAGCCAGCAAGTTTCCAGGAGGACATTGAGTTCTCACTCAGTTCTGTTGATTGATTCTCTCAAGGTCCCACATGTTTGCTCCCTCTTTTCCTTTCCCTTGCCACCAACTTCAACCTCTCAGGGAAAGCACTGGAAAAGCTTCTTAAGTGGTGTACCTTCTTCCGCCTCCCCTCATACTCCCAAGCCCATTCTGCACAAAAAGCCAGAACATTCTTCCTATAGCTGGCTCTGAACCAGTCATTACCGTTTTTCAATTCTGTAAAGTCACAGTGCTGTGTGTAGAATAAAGACTAAACACCTTGGTCTGAAGTTAAAGGCCACTTCCCAATCTCCCCAACTGCCTTCCTGAAACCACGCAGAGTATCAATTAAATAACACCATTTCCCCTCCCTATTTTGCGTGAATCTTTCCAACTCCCACAGTACCTTTGTGCATACCTTCTGGTTGTTTGGTGCTCTGCCCTGTGTCTGGCCATCCAGGCAGTGGGTGCTTGCTTACATCACAAAACCTTTGATGATGGTGATGATGATGATGAGATGTTAGCCACTCTACAGTGTCTTAATGGGTACCTGACACTTTATATGCATCATCTCATTTATTTCTTTTAAATAACATCATCCCCATTTCACTGGTAAAGAAACTACTGTTATATCCCTAGCCTACATAAATGCATGTGTGGTAGAGTTAGGGCTAAAAATAAGGCTGTCTGATTCTAAAGTTTACAGATATAACTTTTTCTTTCCTTGAGTACTGAAGAGAGAATTCAGGGACACTCTATACTAGACTATATCCCCAGTGATTTTTATTTTTTTAAAGGCAGGATCTTGGTATGTAACCCAGGCTGGCCTCAACTTTGCCGTCCTCCTACCTCAGTCCCCTGACCCCCTACCTCAGCCTCTGAGAGCTGGGATTATAGGTTTAACCACTATTTACTAATGATGTTTCCTACCTAGAAGTAATCTGTCTTTTCTGAGCTATAATCATACCTGCTTTCAGCTTTTTTGGTAAATATCACAAAATATTTTTATTTTATTGTTCATGTATATACTTCTTTTCTACTATATTAATTTGTTTCTCTTTTTTCTACATTCACTTAGCAAACATTTATTGAACACATTTCTTGACAACCCCTTTGCTAAGGCTTGAAAAAGAGAAATCAAACAAGAATCTTTTCCATCAAGGAAATCACAATTTAACTGAGGGTGATAGACAATAGGTTAATTTTAATTTAGAATAAAATATATCATGATAATTTTAATATCAATTTTTTTGATTTTTATATCAAAATTTTTTAATGTTCTGAGGATAAAGATTGCTTAATGCTACTATGGGATTGGAAAGATAAGGCTACTACTGATGCATCCTATGACCTTTATTTATGTATTGTTTTATATTTCTAATTGCCCCTGAATGACCTTGGTGTAAGTAAGTAAGTGGAGTTGGGAAAATAAAGATTCTCTTTCTCTCTCTCTCTCTCTCTCTCTATATATATATATACATATACATATATAGATAGATACATAGATACATAGATAGGCAGACAGACTGACAGATAGATAGATGGATGGATAATGGGGTTAAATTTTCCCACTTTTTTTGTTCAGTACCAGGGATTGAACTTAGGACCTTGCGCTTGCCAGGCAGGCACAACACCACTGAGCTACATCCCCAGCTTCCCACTCTTCTTTCATGGGAGCAATAATAGCCAATATTTATCATGCACTTGTTTACCATATGCCAGGCACTGTTTTAAGCAGTTTATATGTAATAACTCATTTAGTCTTTACAACATCATTTAAGGCAGGAATTTTTTTTTTGAGCTGGGGGGAGTCTCACTATGTTCCTCAGGATGGTTGCAAACTCCTGAGCTCAAATGATCCTTCTGCCTCAGCCTCCAGAATAGGTGTGTGTCACTATACTTGGCTCAGTCACTGCTGTTGAGATTCCTATTTTATAGAAGAAACCATTGAAGTGCAAGAATTAAACCTGTGTGCTAAGTGTTTGTTTGTTTGTTTGTTTGAGACAAGGTCTCACTGTGTAGTTCAAGCTGACCTTGAACTCACTATATAGCACAGGCTGGCCTTGAACTTGTGGCGATCCTCCTGCCTCAGCCTCCCAAGTGCAGGATTATAGGAATGTGCCACCATGCCTAGCAAACCTGTGTTCTAAATTATAACCCTAGTAAGTGGCAGGGCTGGCAGTTTGTATCGGGAGATCATATGCTTAACTACCTTGCTCTCCTGCCTCTCAATTTGCCTTCTTTAGTATTCAATAAAAATAAGATTGCAACTTTTTGTTTTGGGTGTTTTGTTTTTTAGTTTTTTTGGTACCCAGGATGGAACTTGGGACCTTACGCTTGCGAGGCAGGTGACAGAGCCACTGAGCTAAATCCCCGGCCCTGTTTTTAGTTTTTTGAGACAGTGATCTTCCTGCCTATGTCTCCTGAGTGCTGGGATTATAGGCATACCATCACACTTGGTGCAACATATTTTCTTTTCCAATTCCCTATCTCTCCTTTCTTCCCTTTCTCCCTCTCCTTTACACTGATCTCTTTCTGCAATCATCTGTTGACTACCTACTCTAAGCCTAGAGCCATGTAGAGTGCTGGGGACACAAAAACAAATATAAAAACTAGTTGTGGTGACACACTTGTTATCTCAGCTACTCCCACAGCTGCAAATGGGGCAGGAGGATTTCAAGTTGGATGTCTACCTTGGAAACTCAGCAAGACCTTATCTCAAAATAAAATAAAAATCCCTGGTAGAGTGTTGCCTAGCATATACGAGACCCTGGGTTTCATCCATCCTCAGCACCACGAACCACCAAAAAAAAAGGGCAAATACAAAAAAACAGACATACATACAAAATGAGGGCAACACAGAAGCAAGATGTCTAAACAAGATAGAGCAAGGCAGAGGGATGGAGCCAAAGAAGCCTTCCCGGAGGAGATGATCTTGACCTTAGTTTTCACCCATGCATAGGGATTGACAACTAGGACACAGCACAAACACAGGCTCTGGAGTCAGATCTCAGTTCATCCAAATCTGGTTTTGTGGGCTTGGACAGGTAACTTAAGTCTCCCAGCCTCAACTCCTTCACATCTAGAACAGGCACTGTAACCCACTGTAACTGTAAGGCTCTTCTGAGATGTAGGAATGGTGACTTGGGGAAGGTATCCAGCACATCGCCCAGCATGAAGCGGATTTTAACATGGGAGCTATTCTGATTGTTCATAATCTCAGTAGTGACAAGTCGTGACAGTAGATCCATCAAATAACAAAGATAAGCAGGGAATTGGGGTCATTTTATAGATAAATGGGGACCCAGAGAGAAACCAGTGTCGCCTAGACTTAGTGGAAATGGAACTGGAACCAAATCCCCCAACAGCTCTACTGTGTTCCCTTCGCCTATCTAGCATTCTGAACTCACTTGTCTGTTTGCTTGGTTTTTGTTTGTTTGATGGTTTTTGGAACCGGGGATCGAACTCAGGACCTTGCGCTTGCAAGGCAGGGAGCAGAACCACTGAGCTACATCCCTGGCCCTGAACTCATTTGTCTGTGAATCAACCCACCTTATTCCCTGCCTCAGGGAAGCAGTTCCCAAACATTCCAATCATTAACACTCCATCTTCCTGAGCTTTGCCATATTCTTGTAATAACATTTCCTGTATTATTAGTCATTTAATATTTTAAATAAATTCCTGATTACTCTAAGTATTTAAAATGAAATTTTTATATCATTGCTATAAGTAGAAAGCCAATAATATCACCTGTGAAATCACAGGTTTTTGTTTTTTGGTTTTGGTAGTGGAGATCAAACTCAGGTCCTTGCGCCCAAGGGGTAGGCGGTGGAAGCACTGAGCTAAACCCCAGCCCTCATAGGTTTTGATATAACAAATTATATTTATTCTAAGACACATTAAAATACCAAACTATTAGCATAAAAGATATTTTATCCAAAATTATCTTCACTGTCTCGGTGGTATGTGTACCACAGTGTGGGAAACACTGACCTATATAAGTAACCAGTGAATTCTTTTATTTTCAGAATTCCTTTCTTATCATGTCCAAATCTGTCCTAAAACCAAACTTTTCTTTGCGGAGGATAGTTTATTCTTTTTTTACTTATTTTGTTTCATTTTATTTTGGTACTGGGAATTCACCTCACAGTCTTCACACTGAGCTACCTCCCCATCCCTGTATTTTTTTTTTTTTTTTTGAGAAAGGGTCTCACAATGTAGTTCAGGCTGGCCTCAAACTCACTATGCAGCCCAAGCTGGCCTCAAACTCACAGCAAACCTCCTGCCTCAGCCTCCCAGGTGCTGGGATTACAGATGTGCGCCACCACATCCAGACCCTTTTTCTTTTCTTAAAATTAATTTTATTGGTACATTTTAGGTGTACATAATGATGGCATTTGTCATATGGAATTTGTACTTGTACATGATGTTCCTTGATTCTTTTTTTCCCTTTCTCTCTCCTCCTTCAGACCCTCTTCCCCTCCTTACTTACAAAAGCTTTGTTTGCATTTTTTCCTTCTATTCTCTTCTTTTCCTTTTCCCTTCCTTCCTTTCCCCCTTTCCCCTTTTCATTTTCTTGAGACAGCATCCCAAGATGGTCTGGAATTTGTGATCCTCCTGCCTCAACTTCCTGAGTATCTGGGATTACAGGTGAGCACAACTACACCTGGCTGCAGAGGCCAGTCTGTACTCAGAAGGGACAGCACAAAGGCCCAAGCTCACTCCACCAGCCCACTGTCATTCATATTAGTTACTCTCCATGAGGTCTCTAGTTGAATGTCTACCTGTCCTAACTTAACTAATTTCTTCACCCCTTGGAGTTTTAGCTCCCCTGCATAAAATATATACTAGAACCTAACATGATGGATGGCTCCATTTGTTTGAAAATTTCAACATCCTGCTTCCAGCAGGATGACTTGGGCTTCAGAGTTGGAAAAACCTAGATCAGACCCAGCCCAAAAGGGACTGCTGCTGGCAAATATCATCCTTTCCAACCGTTCAGTTCCCAATACCTGCCAGAGAGGCTGGTATATAGTGCACATTTAGCATACAGTTGGCCCCTGAACCAGAGGTGCAGGTGCCTCTGGCTTGAACTGCTGCCCCTAGGTGGACATGGATGGCAACTGCATCATCCTGGTCTGTGAACCAAGTCCTGAGCTCCGGCACCACCTTTCCCTGGAAGGCAGCCTGCCTTGTGCTCCAGTTCTCTAGCCATTCTCTGTTTTCCCTCTCTACAAGTCCCCCTCTGGATGTTTGCATACCAAACACTTAGCTAACTGATATTCTATCACAATCTGCTCAACACATGTTGGGGCTTTTTGTTTGTTTTATTATTTAGTGACACTTTGATTGTATTTTTAGCAAGGTAGGGGAAGGAAGAGACAGAGTGACTTTAGCAGGCAAAAGATATATTTCCAGGTCTTTCTAGCCTGTCATTCTTCTAAGCATTTGTGAGTACTTTTAAGTGAGCCGAGGATCTGATCCGATCTGGTTTTATCAGCATATCTCGTGGAAAAATTCAATGTGAGGATGAAGAATCCTTTTATGTTTTTCTGTGTTCTGCATTGTCACTCTTTATTGGTAGCACTCTCCTCATTCTAGGGAGGCTGACCTTGCCCAGCCATGGTAGACACCTGTGTGAGAGTCACAGAGCAAGGTCACATGCTCCACTGGAAATGAAGGGGGTGGCAGGCCTTCCCAGACTTCAGAATGAAGCTGCTCCATCAGCCAGAAGCTCATCTTGTTCTTATGTTTAAGTGACAGAATGTTCTTGGTAATCAGGAGAGAAATTAAGACAAACCCGGAAAGAAGAGCCATCCTCAAAGACTGCTAGGAAAACCCAGAATTACTTGTAATTCTTCTACCTGAGGAGCCCTGGACTTCTTGATGAAACAAAAATAGGATGTTATACATTATAATTGATATAACTTTCATCATTAAAACTGGAACCAGTGTTTCACTTTTCAGGGAACACTATCTAATAGGAACAAGTATCACCTGAAGAGTGTGTGGTGCAGTGGATAGAGCCTAGACTCTTGAATTAGAAGATAGATAGGGTATCTGTTTCTACCCAGCTGCTACTGTTTTTGCCCAGTGGGGATAGATGTATGATATTTTGTTTTCGTGCAGGGTGACTGGGAAGAATCTTGTCAGACAGAGCCTAAATAACTTTGTCCATCTAACCAAAACAGATTGTCCCTTCCAGAAAATTGTGTACCTATACTGACCTGTTAAAACTCCCTTCTCATATCCACTACCAAATATGGCACCTTAATGGAGTTAATCATCTCTCTGAGAAGGAATACACAAAGTGAACCTTCACTGGTCCAGTTGGTTTAATTCCTCTTTAATGGGAACTCAATTAAGATCTCAATAATTCATGATGACAGTTCTGCTCTCTAGTCTGGTATATAGATAGGGCCTCTGCAACTGTAAGTCCTGGTTATGGCTGATAGAGGCAGTGAACAATTGATCAAGTAATAGAGTTGCCATGTTGTAGGGTGCAGAAGGAGTGGGAAGAATAGATTGACAAGTGGCCAATAGAGTAAAAAAATAATGGGCTTGAGACTTTTCTAAGCCAGGCAGGGATATAGGTCTGGACAGGAGAGCTCTTTGTTTTGGAAATTACTTATAAGTTAATCATTTCTGGAGTTACATGAACTTGAGATGCAGCAAATACCAAACCTCATAGATTTTGAGAAATCTTTAATGTCATCTAGTCCAATTTCCCAAAAGATGACTGAACTTCTTTTACAGATTCAATTAGAAAAGGTCTCTGATTTTAAGCATCTGTTAGCAAAAAAACCCAGCAAAGATTTTTTTTACATAACCCCTATATATTCTACTTATTATTATTACTTCATGCCCCCGGGAAAGTGACTTCACTTTTATGGACCTTTGCTTATAGTGTGTGACACCAGGCCATCACTTTACCTTTCTGATTATTAGAGTGTCCATATATAATAATAACCCTAGCTCTGCCTCTCCTGTCCCTCAAGGTAAATAGTGGGCTAAAGAAGATGATGTTGGTGGAAATGTCTTGAAAACCATTAATGTATAGGTTACATTTTAAAAAGAAAATGCTGCTGTTGCTGGGTATGGTGGTACATGCATGCAATCCCAGCACTTGGAACACCAAGGCAGGAAGATCGAGAGTTCAAGGCTGCAGAGTGAGACCTTATGTCAAAGAGGAGACACACCCCTGGCAATGTAAGAGGAGCAGTGTTTCATTCCTCCTTATTCTACTAGGAGGCTTCTGCTCCTTCTCCCCTACAGAGTTAGCCACAAACAGCCCCTATGAGACCACTCTTCAAGGGATCCAGTGTTGTTTTACAAAGACAAGGAAAGGGCCTGTGCCTGCCGCACTGTCTGCCGGGTCACAGCCAGCAGACAGAGAGGCTTTCAGGAGGAACAGCTGCAGGCCTCACTTCCACCCACATCCGAAACCAGCAGGGCCACTGGTCCAGAGGCTATGGGTGAACCCTAAGGAGCATGACAGCAGCAAGTCACACAGACAATATTCCTCGTCTTCAGCCATTCACAGTGGGGACTCAGAATGATGCAGATTATTCATTCTGCTGGGTGCCTAGTAGGATGTGCTGATTATAAGTAAGGTTTTGTGCTAGCCACTGGGGATGAGCGATGAGTCAGGCATGCCACCTGCCCTCGAGACCTCACAGTTTACAGGGAGAAACAGACCCATGAGTGTCATCACACAGGATGTGTGGTGACCAATGCCTGCAGCCTCTGGGCATACCAAACAGATCACTGAAATGTCCAAGGGCTCAGGAAGGCTTCTAGAAGATGAGACTTAAGAAGGACCTTAACTGGAGTGTAGAAATTCACAAGGGAATAAAGGAGAAGGGGCATTTCAGACATAGGACACTGTAATTCCAAAGGCACAGAGTTGCAGTAGGGCATCTTGGTTCTGCAAGTGGAATCAGCAAGGCTGGAGTGTCTACTATGCAAAAGAGAGTAGAAAGATCTGGAGCAGGCGAGGTAGGTGGGGACCCAAGGAACCTGGCTTTTATGATGTCATGGAGTGCCACTGAAGGGTTTGGGGAGGATAATGTCATGGCAGGCTCTTTCTTAGAGCATTGATTGGCAGTATGGGGGCTGGGTGAGAAAGGAGAAATGAGAAATGAACTGAGTGTATTGAAGGAAGTGACAGATTCTAGAGAGATTTAGAAGGTAGAACTGATATATCTTATTAGAAATTCTAAGAACTTCTGGGACAGGAAATTAAAAGAGAAAGAAAACAGACTGAAATTTAGTGCAAGCCCACAGGTAAGATGACAAGATATCTTGCATCAAACAAACGCAGCCTTGATTTCAACTTCTCAGTTACCTGGCCAGGATGGCCTTAGATAGTGGTCGTGGACAGCAGGTCAAAAGCTTTCGTTACTAACTGTTCTTTGCAATTATGGAAGGACAGTGGATTCAGCAGATCTGCCTGACTGGGCCAGGGTTCCTTTCTTGTTCATCTCCTGCCTCCACATGTCTTAAACCCAAATTACTGGCTTTGTCAAGGAGGATGTCTTCCCCAGACACAAGAAAGTTAAAAATTGACAGCCGGGGATTTAGCTCAGTGTTTCCACCGCCTGCCTCGCAAGCACAAAGTCCTGAGTTTGATCCCGGGTACCAAAAAAAAGGTTAAGAATTGACAGATAGGGCTGAGAATGTAGCTCAGTAGTGCCATGACTGCCTGGCAAGCACAAGGTCCTGAGTTTGATCGCCCAGTACCAGGAAAAAAAAACCAGAATTGATAAATAGCTGTTCTAGGACCACCACATTAAGTCCTACCTGGATCTAAGTAGTATCATGAAGATCTGTATAACTCAGAATGCTCTGCAGCATACAAATACACACTTTTTTAAAATCCCCAAGGAATTAATGGGAGCTGGGTCCTGAAGGAAAAATAAGTACCCTAAAATGATAGTCTACCTGACTTAGCCTTTTTCTAGTATGCTGTAGAACAGTGTTGTCAACAAAATTTTCTGCAATAACAGAACAGTGATAGACATAGTCACACGTGAGTACTTATTGAGCACTTAAATAGCCCTTGTAGATAGTGAATGCCATATTGGACTGGAAATCTCAGGAGTCCACTTCATGTCCCAGATTCTCTCTCATATGCTGATTCTCAGCTTCATTCTCCAGGTGACCCTTGCCATCTCTGTTCTCCTCTCCCTCTTCCCACCAGGCTGACACACTAATTGGCTACCTTCCAGCTTCCAACCTTGGCTCTATTTCCTAGTTATTGATTTTCTCTCAGAATCCTGTGCTGTCTTTCATTTAACTCAGGCTTGCTGCCTCCCAACCTAGGTGGACATGTGTGTCATGATAAAATACCTTCACAGTCTGCTGTCCTGCCATACTAGCCCTTCAGGACACTTTATTCACTGCCTCCTCTCTTTTTCCTGGCTACTTTGGCCAGCCATTAGTAACCCAGAATGTATTTGGTGCTTTCCCTCCTTGATCACTTGAGTTAGGAATGGAACGTTTAGGATGGAGGGGTGTGTGTATTAGGGTAGTGTGTGTTTGTGTGTTTGTGTGTGTGTGTGCACACGCACGCCTGCCTGCACACAGTTTTTTTCTTTTTTGTGCTGAGGATCAAACCCAGGACCTCATGCACACAAGGCAAGTACTTTGCCACTGAGCTACATCCACAACCCTGCATGAATATTTTGATTCAACATCCCTGGTAGTAAGTGAAGGGCTCCATCCTCAGAAGCCTTTTCTGTCAAGAGTTTTGAATTCTGATTCATATAAAAAGAGCAATATTGACCGGTGGCTTAAATTTTGTAGATGGAAAAGATGGATTCAATATAGAAAAACTTCTTGACCGTCCAAAGCACTGGGCCAGATTTAACAGGATGACATAGAATGGTGACAAATCTCCCATTCTATTTTTGACTCTAAATGGCCTAAATGGCAAGATAGGATTTTAAAATGCTCGGCGGTCATTTCAGCTGGTATGAACAGGAAAGTTTATGTACTCTTGGAGAGCACCCATAGAACAGCATCCAACAAGGGCTGGTTGGTCTGCTCACTTCCACACCAAACAGGCAATGCCTGGAGCATTGTTTCACAAGGTTCTGAGCACTTCTCTTTTTTAAATAGAGGGAGCATTGACAAGCTCTAACTGAGGGGATTGACCATGATGGTGAAAGGACTGGGAAGCTGCCATTAAAGACTTGAGACAAGTGAGAAGACCATGAGATGAAGTCACTGTCTTCAGTCTCTGAAGGTTTACCATGGAGCTCCAGAGGGCAAAACAAAGGCCAAAAGGTAAAAACTTAAGCAGATTTCAACTCACTTCCAGTAAAGTATTTCCAGTGGTCAGAACTATGATTTCCAGGGATCTAACATGCAGAGTTTAGTACAGACCCTGGAGGGACAATGCCAAGATCTGCTCCCATGTGGATTGCCTCCAGTGATGGACAGCTAATTCTAGGTGTGTAGGACCTGTACTAGCTGACCTCATTTAGTTTACAGGTTCTATATTAAGCGTCAGACTCTGCTCATTCCAGCTCAGCATTCTAATTAAATAACCTTGGCTCCTGGCATGTGGGAAACAGGCTTCAAGCACAGAATCCCTAGCATTAAGCAGAATGGCAACATAATTTTAGCTCTTGAGCAAAATGACAACAGCGTCAGTACAGTGTGCACATTAACATTTGAATATGCTGTATAATAAGTGTACTAATTATAGAAGAGAAGAATACTTGAAGAATAAAATAAGCTTTGATCATTACAAGAGAAAGGGGTTAGCAATTCATGGCATGGGCTGCTGCTTGATATTTAAAAGTATATGGTGGCTCTCATCACAAGGAAACAAAGGGGAATTGGTATGATTATAAAAATGTAATGATGGTGACAGAGATCAGAATTTTATTAGAAATAAGTTTGTATAGTCTTTTCTAAAATCATATTTAGATTTACTACCAGTAAGAATGTCTCACCATTTGGTTGTTTGGTTCCTTTGAGAAATTCAGAACATGAACCCATTGGTGTAGGACTAATCACAACTTTGCAGACGGGGCTGACAGATTCTTCACCAGTTAAGAGGTTGAGATGGAGCAGGGTGGGGAAGACCTGGATTGGGCATGGGGATATAATAATCTTGAAACAGAAGGTGTCACAGGGAGCTGGAGCCGTGTGTCTTGGATAGCCTAGAATCTAGAGACCAACAGTTCTCCAAGTGTGGTCTGCTCACCACTCAGGGATCTCAGTCCTCTTACACACACACACAGAGAAAAATTAAGATGTTCTTTGACTTTTTCAGTATTGAAAGACTATGCATTATAATTTGATTTATATGAAATGTCCAGAATAACAAAATCCATAGAAACAGAAACAGATTAGTGGTTGCAAGGGACTAGAGGAGGCTAGAATGGGGAGTGACTGCTTACTCGGTACAGGGTTTCCTTTTGTAGTGAAGGAAATATTCTGGAGCTGAAAAGTAATGGTGTTTGCTCAACACTGTGAAGGTATTAGTGACACTGAGTTCTATAGTACTTTAAAATGGCTATGTGAAGCTGGGCACAGTGGCACATGCTATGCTTGTAATCTCAGTTTCTCTGGAGGCTGAGGCAGGAGGATTGCAAGTTTGAGGCCAGCCTGGGCAACTTAGCAAGGCCCTTTTTCAGAATAAATAAGTAAGTGTTGGGGATTTAATTCAGTGGTAAGGTGCCCCTGGGTTCTATCCACTAAATAATAAATAAATAAAAACAGAAGGGATGGTTATGTGAATTTTACTACACACACAAATAGCAAAGGCGTATACTGTACCTTGTAGGACTGTCCCATCTAGAACACAGACTTCTTGAGGCTCCTTTAATTCTTGAAGTCCTCTTTGAGAGGTCTTCTCATATTTCAGAAATATTGCCTTGTTCCCCTAGGGCATAGGTCCTTTAAAACCATTTCTTTTGACTGCCTGTGGGAGTCCTTTACCTGAAACATCTTTTTTTTTTTTTTTTTTTTTTTTAAGCAAAACGTTTTTGGTACATTTGATAAGATTCATCATAGGGAATCTGTACCTGCACATAACACATCCCATGTCTTCCTTTTTTTCCCATTTCCCCCCTTGACTCCTCTTTCCCTCCCCATATACAAAACCCTTTGCCATTTTTTCCTTCCATTTTCTCTTTTTTTCTTGTCTCTCCCTTCCTTTTTTCCTCTCCCCTCCCTTGTTCCCCTTCTCATTTGAACATTTTCTTCCCATTTCCCAATGTCTATTGTACATTTTAGTCCTTATTTCTACTTTTGGTTTCTCACACCAGAGAAACAATGCAGTATTTAAATGTGTGTTTGATTTCTTTCACTTAAGAGTATGGTCTCAAGGTGATCCATTTAGCTATAAATGTCTCAAGCTCATCCTTCTTTATGGCAGAGTAGTACTCCATTGTATAAAAAAAAACACATCCTACCTTCTATTAGCCAAGAAAATTGAATCTCAATCCAGGCTTATTTGATTGATTTTGGTTTAACAGTAGACAGCAAAATATGTGTAAAAATTCTAATAAACTTCTAAAATAAGAAAAAAATTAAAAACCACATCCTGAAACATCTTTCTTATCAGCCTGGAAGGCTACTCAAGTATCTTTCAAAACCTGTATAAAATGACACCTCTTCTTGAGCTCTTTCTAGGCCCCGACCCCTCATACCTTCCAGGAAGAACTGGTCCCGTCCTCCTCTCTAGTTCCTCACAGGATTCAATCTTATTTCTTCTCCCTTATTCCTGATATAAGCCTAGCGCATTGCATCACAGTTATAACATACTACTTTTTGTCAGTGTGTCTGTCTTCCCTAAAAGTGACTCTATGTGTGTGTGTGTGTGTGTGTGCGCGCGCGCACACACACACACACATTACTGGGGGTTTAATCCAGGGCCTTCTCATTGAGCTACATCCGAGACCTTTTTGGTTTTGTTTTGTTGGGGGGTTTTTTGTTGTTTTGTTGGGGGGGACAGGGTCTTGTTAAGTTGCCCAAGCTGGGCAACATGGGGTCCTCCTGCCCCAGCCTCCCTGAGCTCTGGTACAGGTATGCATCACCATGCCCAGCCTGAAAGTGACTCTTAAGAGCAGGAGTATCTTCTTATTGTCCTTAAAGCTGTGTGTGTGCACATGCACACACTACAAATGTGCCAGTTGATAACTTATTGTTTTACAAACACTGATGTATTTGCCCATATAATCTCATATTCATGTTATAGATGATTCAACTAAAGAAACAAAAACTTTTGGGGCATGAAAAGATGTTAAAAAGCAAAAGTACCTGGGCATGGTGCCACATACCTCTACTACCAGGGAACTGAAGCAGGAGGATCATGAATTCAAGACCAGGCTGGGCTACACAGTGAGACCCTGTCTCAAAAAAAAAAGTTGCCTGGGGCAAAGTCAATGGTAGAGTAATATGTGAGTCACTCAGTTCAATCATATGCTGAGCATATGTGAGTCCCTCAGTTCAGTCCCCCAGCACTGAAAAAAAAAATCTAAAACCACAAAACTGGGACTGGAGTGTAACTCAGTGATAAGGTGCACGCTTAGCATTCACAGGCCCTGTGTCTGATCCCCAGTGTGCTCTACCACATGCACATACCCACACACACAAAATGTGATAGCATCTGGTATCAAACTTGGCACAATAAATACTTGTTTCCTCTGACAGAAGAATACATGGCTCATAATAGTAAGTAAATGAAAGAGATCCATTCTTCCTTCTCGTTAGGTGACATTTAGGAAGCTGTTTCCGTGTATTTTTCAGACTTCAGGACCTTGGTCATCTCTTGCTGCAAGTCAGACAGTGGGAAAGCTCAGAGCAATCTTGCAGGAGAAATAGGGATCTGATGTGTGAGGTAGGCATAGTGGTGGTGGGGAGAGGTCTTCTAGAAGCTGAGAGAGAAAGAATAGCTTAAGAAGATCATTCTGCTCATACTTTGGAAACTCCTTGCCAAGAAGAAAGTCCTGAAGAAGGCAGCAGAGCTAGGAGATGGGGAGTCACAGAGCAAGATGAGATGCCCAGAGCACCATTTTTACCAGTTGTTACACCAGCTTCCAAAAGAGCACGTGAAGTCTTAACAACAAAAATCCCTGCAGTCCCTTGTCCCACCCACCCATGACAGAACTCCCCAGAGGCAACTACTATCAACCCCCTCAGAAGCTGTTAATTCTGAGATTTGCCTCCAAATTTATAAACACATGCTTCTGTTGCTGTTTCTTGATTTTTCCATTTTCCACAATTCTACTGACTTCCTACTATTAGATTAGAATTTAGCTGCCCTACAGCTCCCAAAAGCCAGGTGAGCACTTGTGAACTGGAAAGCAAGAAACCCATCTAAAAGGAGGCAGCTGCTACTCATCAGGTGCCAGGGAATGCAGCTCTGTGTTGGCAGGTTGTATCAGTTAAAATATGTTCACTTCTAAGTTGCTAAAATACAACCAAAAGACTGACCCAACAATAAAAGTTCCTACTAAAAGTCCTCTGGGAAAGCTAGAGTTAGTGGTAGATGCTTATAAATCCTAGCTACTCAGGAGACTGAGGCAGGAGGATTGCAGGTTCATAGCTAACCTGGGCAATTGAGATTCTATCTCAAAATAAAAAATTTAAAAGTCTGGGGATGTAGCTCAGTGCAGAGGTCCTGGGTTCAATCCCCAGTACCACAAAGATCAATAAAATGAAAGTTCAGGGGCCGGGGATTTAGCTCAGTGGTTTTGTTGCCTGCTGCACAAGTGCAAGGACCTGAGTTCGAACCCCGGTACCAAAGAAAAAAAAAAAAAGAAAGTTCAGGGTAACAGTCATCAGAATTGACTGGATATAGCAGATCACTAATGTCATCAAAGCTGACTTTGATGTGAGATAGGTGGCAACAGTTTCTTTAGCTACATAAGTTCTCATCTAAAATTAGAAGACAAAAGTCACTTCTAGAGACCTCTTTCTTGGGCTCCCTAGTGAACCTCTGTTAAACTAAATTTAGTCCAAAAATAAATAAAAACTAAATTTTGTCCATTGTGCATCCTGTGGGCCCTGCCCAGATCTCCCATGACCCTGCAGACACACCATCCTTCAACTGCAGGGGACTTTCTTTTCTCAGTCCCAGGAAACTACTTGAGCCTCTCACAGATACAGCCTGAGGCCAGTGACTGGCTGATGGAGGGACGCCCTTCAGTCTAGGCTAACTCTGAAGGGCTATCCCAGCTCCTGAGCTCTTAGTTTTAACTAAATTTTGCTGGTCAGCTTCTCTATTCTTAACCCTGTTTTTTTCACTTCTCCAAAGATAAATGTCCTGAGACCTCTTCTTAATAAACCTTTTGCATGAAATTCTCCATCTTAGATTCTGTTTCCAGGGAACTCAATCTAAAACAATGCTTCCTTTGAGGGTGCAACTCAGTGGTAGGGTACATGCCTGGCATGTACAAGACACTGGGTTTGATTTCCAATACCTTAAAATGTTTCTACAGAGCTGGGGATGAAGCTCAGTGACACTACGCCTGCCTGGCAAGCACAAGGTACTGAGTTCAATCACCAGTGTGGGGGGGGGGGTTGCTTCTACAATGGTTCTTTCTTCTGAATCAATGTGATGAGAGGTGGGCCTATGGTGATGAATTAGGATGAATTTGTGTAGCCTATTCCTAGAACTAGGTGTGGACTCAGACTCAAAAAGCAAGAGGGAGCAATTTACAATTTTATGTTTGTTTTTTGGTACCAGGGATGGAACTCGGGACCTTGTGCTTCCCAGGCAGGCAGCAGCACCATTGAGCTAAATCCCCAGCCCCAGCAATTTATAATTTTTAAAATGGAGAGATCATCTGGGACCAGTTGTATAAGCCTGTAATTCCAGTTACTTGAAAGTTAAGGTAGAAGGTGGAAAGCCTTGGCAACTTGGTGAGACTCTGTCTCAAATAAATACACACACACACACACACACACACACACACATGCACACACACACAGAGGAAAGATCTGGTGCTGTAGTTTAGTGGCAGAACACCTCTGGGTTTAATGGTTTAATCCCTAGTATCACAAGATAATAATAATAATAATAATTTTTTAAAGGCAGGGGACAAATCATATTAGCGAGGAAACTACAAGATCTTCAGATTTTTTAAGAGAAGCTAGAAACTTAGTTTATATTTATATATATAAATGATATTTTAATGTTGAAAACTAAATTGAGGTATTTTTCAACACTGTAATAAGCTAATAAGACATGGTTCAAACTGAGTGTGCTGATGCATGACTATAATCCCAGCACTCTGGGAGTCTGAAGCATGAAGATGCCAAGTCCAAGCCCAGCTGGGACAACCTAGCCAGATCTTATCTCAAAAGTAAATAAATAAATAAAACAAACAAACAAATAAATAAAAGAAAGACAGGGCCTAAAATTGGTCTGAAGATCAGCAGTTTCCAACCTTGGCCAGGGAGAAAGAATATAGGTATAGATATAATTTGAAGCCTGAGAGAGCAAAGTTAGGATGACTACTTTTATGAGGTAAAGATTCCACACTCCTAGGGCAGAGAAGGTGAGCCAATCCCAGCGCCCAGGAAGAGGCTCCCCCGCCACCATTCCACACTCCTAGAGCAGAGAAAGTGAGCCACACGGGCACCAGAAGCACCCCTCCACACACTGTGGAAATGAGAAGACACATAAACAAGCCTCAAAAACAGACTTCCAGATCATCTACAGCAACGCCAAAGGGAAATGAGATGGAACAATCTGATATTCAGCCACCCGGACTCCCTGAACTGGCATCAAAAGAGGATCTGGAAAAAATGAAATCAGAAATAATTTCTCAGATAACAGCAAAGATTGTGCCCATAGTGCAAGAAATGATTAACAAATCTAGAGAGGACACAGATTAAAAAAATAGAGGCTCTGAGGAACATGATGGAATCCCAACATAGGAAACAAATGGAATCCATAAAACAGATGCAAACAGATTTCCA
>NW_004624825.1:2733172-2849900 GCF_000247695.1 Heterocephalus glaber | reverse complement strand
TGGCTTTTATCAGATTGAGGTAGAGACCATCTATTCCAATTTTTTGTAGGGTTTTTATCATAAATGTGTGTTGGATTTTGTCAAATGCTTTTTCTGCATCAATTGAGATGATCATATGGTTTTTGTCCTTGCCTCTATTAATATAGTATATTACATTTATTGCTTTGTGTATGTTGAACCATCCCTGCATCCCTGGGATGAATCCCACTTGGTCAGGGTGTATGATCCTGTTGATGAGCTTCTGCATTCTATTTGCCAGTATCTTATTAAAGATTTTTGGGTCTATGTTCATTAGTAAGATTGTAGGCTTCCCTGATTTTTAAGGAAGAATTAGCATGCAAGGATATTTGGAAATTTGGCTTTTATCAAACAAGAGTCAAATGAAGCCAGATGTAGAGATGCACACTTGTAATGTCGGCTACTCAGGAGCCTGAGCCAGTAGGATCATCAGTAAGAAGTCAGTCTAGGGGCCAGGGATTTAGCTCAGTAGCACTTCACCTGCCTCGAAAGTGCAAGGTCCTGAGTTTGATCCCCAGTACCAAAAAAGAGGGGAAAAAAGCCAGCCTGGGCAACTTAGCAAGACCCCTTGTCTCAAAATAGAATAATTAAAAAGTTGAGGGACTGTAGCTTAGTGGTTCAGAAACTTTCCTAGCATGTATAAGACCCTGGATTTGATTCCCGGGGCGGGGGAGAACAAATGAACAAGAACACAGTAGCAAATTAGGGACCATTTAACCAACCACCTCAGTTGTGCCAGAGTCCAGAGTGAGGGAGAACTGACCCACACACCAGCTGAGGGGCACCTTCCTGGGCAACCACAGGTGAGCAAGCTAGAGAACAGATGGTATAGTATTCAATCAGCAAGAGATGAATTCAGATCAGTCTTAGTTCTGTGAAGACAGGAAAACCCCTGTGCAGTCTCCAAAGGTCCAGATGGTAGGGATGCTGGCTAATTATGGAGGAAGGGGCTCTCAGCTATTTTCTAACCTAGCTCAGGGGCAGGTTCCAAGTTCCCAAGAGAGACCACGGGCTTGTGGGAAACATAAGATGAGGCTTAGACTTCTGAGAGTCAAAGACTTATATTGGTTTGGGGTGAGCCCTTTTATTCTCAGCCAAAAGGGAAGGGTAGCTGCATGGAAGACAGGTAGAAGGCTGATAGTCACAGGTTGCTAATTCTGGAGGAGACCAGCAAGCTCTAGGGCTCCAGACTTAGGGGAGGGAAGAACTCAGGCTTGTAGACTGTGGCAGGCCCAAAAAAGAGAGTTCCAGGCACTGGGCCCAACAGGAGCTTCACCTACATGATCATATTTAAGATGAGATGAGCAGCCTGAGCCCCAGAGAGGTTATGGGGTCTGTCCAACAGCACACAGCCAGTAAGTGATGGAATGCATTCCCCTCTCACTAGAGTTCTCTTAAAATGGAAAAATCAAGCCAGGAGTGGGGGTACACGCCTGTAGTCCCAGCACTGGTGAAGCCAACAAGGACCGCTGTGAGTTTGAGGCCAGCCTGGGCCACATAATGAGTTCAAGACCAGCCTAAAACTACACAGTGAGACCTTGTCTCAAAAAAACAAAACAAAAATAAATAAATACAATAAAATAAAACAGGAAATAATTGAGCAAAGTTATATTCATACAGATTTATCTGAATAGTAGGAGGAAAATGCAAGTTTCTAAAACAAAACAAAACAAAACTTCAATCTGATCTCCAACATTGTTGTTTTGAGTACCAGGGATTGAATCCAGCGCCTCAGGCATGCTAGAGACACATACTCTTAACACCGAGCTTCATCCTAGTCCTTTTTATTTTTCTGGGTGATAGAATTTTTATTTTATATATTTTGTTATTGGTATGATTGTAGTATACAATGATTACATTCAATTCATTGTGGGAGTTAGTACATGTACACAACACTTTTTTTTTTTTTTTTTGGTTTTCTGAGACAGGGTCTCATTATGTAGTTCAGGCTGGCCTTGAACTTGCAGTGACCCTCCTGGCCACTTCCCACCCCCTCCAGTACTGGGATTACAGGCATGTGCCACCATGCCTGGAGCATGTAGATCTTAAAGCAGGAAAAAAAAAGTTTCAGAAGCAGATGTGAGAACTAGTGGATCAAAGTAATGAGAACGAATCACAGTGAGCCCTTAATGACAGAGAAATCTAGCTTCTTTCTAGTTACATGAGTTTTAGCAAACCCACTTGGCTTCCTTGCACCTGTTTCCTAAACACTAAAATAGATGTAGTCCTGTCTCAGGGAGCTTTGCCAGGATTAACTGTGAGGAAACATACACGAAAGTCTCACTCACAGTCCTTGGCACAAAGATGGTGTTTAATAAATATCAGACCTGACTCTTGGTAGTCAGCTCTCTCTTGCTGCCCCAGGAAGGCCTGGCACCTACAGCTGATCAAGAGCAGAAAGGAAGCTGGGTTCCCTGACAGGGGGCCTTTAATGGACCTGGAGCTGCCTACACACTGTTAGATGAATAAGACCTCATTCCTTAACACACTTTCATGTACATGTTTGCTTCTCCCTTTCGTGTCTAATATCTAAGTTGCCTTGATGGTAATTTTTAGTACATGTGACATTTTTCAACACTACACATTTGCAGAGTATTTACTGTGTTCATTCTAGAGATGGCCCCAGACTCTTCCATTTCTTTTTTTTTTTTCTTCAGTGATGGGGATCAATCCCAGGGCCTTGGGCATGCTACCATAGCCTGAGCTCTACACTGAGCTACACCCCCAGCCCTCTCCTCTCCATTCCTATCATCAGAAATATCTGTGTAAGCTCACCATCTAGCTGGGAAGTTAGATCTTTCAATGAATACCATTTGTTGCCCAACTTCCCTAAACAGAAGTACACATGCTATGTTGTAGAAATTTGAGGGAGTCTGTTGGTTTTGCAGTCGTGAGGATTGAACCCAGGGCCTTTGCACTGAGCTACCTCTTCAGCCCCTTTTTATATTTTATTTTTGAGATAGGGTCTTGCTGAGTTGCTAAATTGCCCAGGTCAGGTCAAACTTGAGATCTTCCTGCCTCAGCTTCCCAAAGTGCTGGAATTACAGGTGTGTTCCACTATATCCGGCCCAGGGGAAATTTCTTACCAGTGTATATACATGTGTATGGGAGAGAGGGACAGAATGGCAATACTTAGTATTTAAAGAGTAATTTCCTTACCCCATGTTATCCATCACCTTCATATGCTGTGCTAAGAAAAATGTGTCCATTCTGTTCAGCTCATTTCTAGGTCAGTTAAATCAATCCCTGAGCAAGGCTATTTTCCTCTCATTTTCAGATTTATTAAAGTCTGTGTGCAACCACAAGGTTTGTAAACCCTTGAGTCTTCTGACGAGTTGGTGTGAGGAGCCACCGTCCAAGGAGTTAACAAACTAGCTTAGCGTGTTCTCAGACATCTTAGAGCTTACTGGAATACACACATATCCTGATTGTCAGGCAGTTTTAAGACTCAATGGAGTACCAAAGCTTGGCATTACTAGGTATTTTTATACTTATTGGGCAAACATTATCATCAATGGACATAAAAAGAAATCTACCCATAGTTTAGTCTTCCCAACAAACTAGGCTGTTTTCATTTTTCCTTAGTCCCTTCCAGCCCTTGTTCAAATCCATAAATCCATGGACAAGATAACTGCAAAGTAGATACAATTACATGTTGTCTTTCTCATACATAAATACATGCACAAATGATGTTAAGTATAGCAACATTTAAAACCAGAGCCCCTGTGCACCTGTGAACTGACAGTTCCATAGACTCTGGCAGGGCAGTGAGACACACCCTGTTCTGCCTGTGTTATTTATGACTCTGGCAGTGAAGCCCCTGACAAAGAAGCATGTCACTGGAACACATGCTCTTTGTTCACTGAGGTGCATGCCAGCACCGGCTGTGTAAGAAGGCACAGTGCTCTGTCTGTAGTCTCTCCTCCTTTGGCTCTTTTGCTTTCTTTTTATTTGCTGTGCATTATGGCTGTTTATTAATTACTTTGTAGCTTAATCTCATAAAACATACACTTATCTTCTGTATCATAAGTCCTTCATCCCCTAGTGGGGCATAGAGGACAGGGTCTGGAGATGTGCCCTGACCCTCCCTAAGATCAATACCACCTCCCCTGCAAGCCACCAGCTTACTGCTTACTCCCTCTAGCACAGACCTGCAGTCAGGGTTCCTTCAGCATCTTCCCTGAACCTGCTAGTGGATGCCTGCATGTTGTTTGGTACTACAGGCCATCTGCAACTGTTCCCAACCTACTGTCCCAAAGCAGGAGCCCCATACTATGACTCCAGTCCAGCCTGACTGCTGATGGGCAGAAAGATGGCAGCTTTGGAAGCCAGAACCATCTGGGGCTGAGCCCTAGCTCCACCTCTTGTTGGCTGTGCTGTCTGACCCTCAGTTTCTTATCTGTTCAATGACTACTATCCCCTACTTCACAGGGCTGTCTGGGGATTAAATGAGAAATATATCAAGCCCCTAGAATGCTGAATACCAACCTGTTAGCTCTAGGACTGATGTGACAGTTTTTGTAAAAGTTTCATTGCACAGCTCCAGGATCCCTACAACCACATAGTCACAGACCTCTTGTGACACTGTAGGGAACACACTATTGTCATATTCCCTTGTCCTAAATTTGTCTGCTAAGACTGGAACGGAAGTCAGGAAGCCACACACTGGAAAATATTTGCCTTTTCCATAATCCTAAAACTTTCTTTCCTCTTTAAATGTTAATTCATTAAGATTTTTGTTTTGCTTTTTTGAGACAAGGTGTCAGTATGCAGCCCAGGGTGGCCTCAAACTCACAGTGATCCTCCTGTCTCAGTCTCTGCCTGCTGGGATTACAGGTGTTCGCCACCACATCTGTCTCATTGAACATTTTAAAAATTGGTATATAATTGGTTTAAAACTAAGTTTGGGCTGTTTGGTTACCACCAAGGCAAAACGGGAAAGGGAGTGGGGAGCTCCCTTAGAACCTTAAATTAATACATAGGATTTTGGTTTCCTCTTATAAATCTTTATTAATCTTTCCTGCCTCACATCTTTAGAAGGTGTCTGATTTGACACACTACACCGTTACTTTCTTTAAACTGGACTTAACGTTACTTCCCCTCAGTCCACAAAGCACTCTTCCCAGCCTGGTACGCTACCCCAGGGACCCTTACTCAGCTCGACAACGACAAAGGCTCCCCGCCTGACCTCATCCACACGCAGACCATTAAGAATTTACACTCACAGAGGTATTCCACAGAATGACTTAAAAGTCTGCGCGAAAAATAGGCCTTATTACAAATGCTAATTGTTTCCTTCCCTAGCTCATATTAAAAAGCTAAAGAAAAGAGCCGAGGTACACACTTCAAAACCCAGAGTGGCTCCGTCCCCGAGGCCTCAGATAGCCCCCGACTCCGCCAGTGCACACCGCGCGGTTCAACTCCTGCCGGCAGCCAGTCCGTGGACACGGGGTCCTCTATAACACTTCCGATGTCACTCAGCTAAGGGAACAGCGAGGTTCAGGCTGCCGGTCTCAGACTGGGGCGGGATGGTGCGCAGGTGAACCCCAAAGCCCCTGCCTCGGGCTGTCCTCCCATCCCGTCGGTCTGGCTCGGGGGAGCCTCCGCGGACGGACGTGGTCCCGGAGACCCCGAAGCTGCACCGCGGGCTCCTTCAAGCGCTGCCCCGCAGACCCACAGACCGTGCTCGGAGGGGCCGGGTCCCAGCCCCGCGGCGGGCGGAAAGTCCCCGGGAAGGTCTTACATCAGCGGCTCCACGTGCGGACGGAGGGAGGGGGCGGCCGGGCCCCAGCGGCGCCGTCCCAGCCTCCTCCCCGCCCCTCCTCCCGCCAGTCCTGCAGCAGCCGCAGCCGCCAAGCCGAGAGGCGCCGCGCGGGCCCGAGTGGAGCCGAGCAGCCGCCGCGCCGCGTCGCCGGTTTAAGCGCAGTGCAGGGCCGCGGCCGGGGGCGGCGGTAGTGAGGCCAACGCTACACTCCAGCCCCCTTTTTCCCTCCATGGTTTCTCCCCGCTCCCGCGAGTAACTTGGCTCCGGGGGCTCCGCTCGCTAGTCCTTTCGCAAGCCACACGCCGGCCGCCACCGCTGCCGCGAGCAGACCCCTTCCGACGGCCCTCGCCGCGCAGGCTGGGACGCCTCTCCCCCCTCCGCCCCCGCTGCGGAAAGTTAAGTTTGAAGAGGGGGGACGAGGGGAACATGGACATGAAGAAGAGAATCCACCTGGAGCTGAGGAACCGAACCCCGGCAGCTGTAAGCAGAGCCCCCTCGGGCGCCCGCACCCCCATGACTTGCACGTAATGGTGGCCACCTGCGGGGCTCGGGTTCGCCGGCCGCGGCGCGGGCAAAGGCGCAGCTCGCAGGCTTGGTCGGCGAAGGCGGGCGGCCGGCGCGGAGGGGGGAGCGAGCGCGCGGGCATTAACTCTTTGGCGCCCGCGGAAGGCGGCGGGTGGGGAAAGCAAACTTTGAGCTGCTCGCCCGCCCGGGTCCTCTCGGGGAGGGAGTGCTTTTGCGTGTGGCCGGCGGCGAGGGAGGGAGCGGGGTTGTGTAACGCTGGGAGCCATGTTTGCAGCCTCCTGGGATGCGCGGCCAGGCCTGCCGAGAACCTCGCCACCAACCCACGCCGGGCCCGCCACCGGCTGGGCCGGGCCCCGCGCGCCGCCGGGCCTGTGAGGAAGCGAGCTGACGGGCGGGGGCCCAGCGGCCGGGCCTCGCGGGCAGTGCGGGGCAGGACCCGGAGGGCGCTCTGCCTTCAGAAGAGGGGCCGCGCGGCCCCGGGGACGCTGGGGCCTGGGCGGGCGCGGCCTGCCGCGCGGGGCGGGGGAGGGGCGGCCTGGGCGGCGGAGTTGGCGCAACTGCCTCCTCTCCGGAGGCCAAGTTTGAAAAAAGGACGCGGTTCCCGCCATTTTTCAAGCCTAAAAATAAAACTCCATAGCCTGTTCCCCTAGCTCTCCTCACGCTCCCTGCTTTTCCCACGGCGGCCGCCCCGGGTCAGCGCGCGGCGCAACCCCCTCCCCCTCCATGGCGGCGGTGCCCACGGCCCCTGACCCACGAGCCTGGCCCCTTGGGGTGGGCGGGCGGTGGCCCCGCGCGCCAGCGGAGGCGCGCCACAGCGCCATGTTGGCGATCGCAGTCTCCCTCCGCCGGGTGAGCCGGCTCTACCCGCCGCGGCTCGGCTCGCCCTTGCTAGAGCCGTACACTATCGCAGCCGACTCATCCCCTCTCGGGCACGCAGCCGGCCCCCTCCCCTTCTTAAAAGGGCGACGGCGGTGGCCTCTCCCTCGCCCGGTGCGCAGGGTTCGGCGGCCTCTGCCCCGCACGTGCTGGAGACTGAGTGTTCCAGGTGGCCTGTGAGACGCGCACGGTGGCCTCCGGTTCGCTGCGGCCGGACTCCTCGCAAGTGAGCTGTTTTCTCCGGCCGGGGAGAGCCCCGGAAGCCGCCATCCGCCCTGGCCGGTGGGAGGCCTCGTTTCCCGCCCGCAGGTGGCGATGGTTAGCAAGTTGCGAACTTATGGGGATGCTGGCCAGGTGTAGCCCGCGTGCTTTGTGTCCTCATTCCGGGCCTTACAGCCGCGGCGCGAGGCGGCGGCCGACCTGGGGCCCCGAGGGGGCGGGACTGGGGCGCCACCGGCGCGCACTCTGCGGCCGGCAGTCAGACATTTTGTGCCCGCCACGTGCTGGTGTAGTCGGTCGTTCAACGTCTTGTGTGTGCAACTTGAGGGCCTGTGTTCTCACCTGAAGGAGTTTTATTTATAGACTTTTCTGTGTAAATTAATAAAACACAGTAACTAAATGTAGCCAAATTTCGCTTAAGAAAATACACACGTGGGTCTTCAAAATGCTTCGAAATTTAGAACTTGGGGCAAAGGGTGTAGCTAAATGGTAAAGTGCTTTCGTAGCATGCTTTATCTTGGGTTCCATCACCTGTGGGACAAAAATAAAATCTAGAATTTGAGTTCTTTAGAATTTGCTCTGTTAATGCCTATTATAAACCTCATA
Organism: Heterocephalus glaber; assembly: GCF_000247695.1. Next base: position 2,841,892 of record NW_004624825.1, on the reverse strand, counting down.
GATTTTTGTTCTCTGGAAAATACAGCTGGCCTGCGTGGTGTTCTGTATAGTATATGAATTAACACTTTTTAAAAGTGTATGTACGTATATGCAGGTGATAATTTTTTAACTTGCGCTTTAACTGGTCAAAAACAACAGAGCCATGGGACTAATTAAAAATGAAAAATTAGTTTGTAGGTTCTACACACATTTGGAGCACCCCCACAGCAACAAGTGGTTAGTGGATTACGCTGGTCACCACTGGCTTCGAGGATCCCCTGGTTTATTAAATATTTGCCTGCCCACTGCCGAGGATTTAGCTCAGTAGTTCCAACGCCTGCCGCACAAGCGCAAGGCCCCGAGTTCGATCCCTGGTACCAAAAAAAAAAAATACTTGACTGCCCAGTGTGCCAGGTCCTGGGAAACCAGTGTGAACAGTCAGGAAGTGGCCCCTGCTCTCTCTAAGAATTAGACCTTGGGGGCATGCTAGTGCTTTGTTGCGCTTGGGCTGGTTAGAGGGAGAGTGTCGGGAGAGGCAGCCAAGGTTGTGGGAGTAGTGGAAGGGAGACCTCTGACATTTAGGCCCCCAGTCTGTGGAAGAGCTTTGATCTAAAACTTCTCAGGAAAAAATGCCATAGATCTAAAGAAAAAAAATTCACAAAGAGTTTTAAGGTATTTTTGCACAAAGTCATCCCACTTAAGGCAAATGAAGCCCCAAGATGGCCCCTTTCAAATGAGCTAGTCACACCGCACCTTTTGCATAATATACTGTAAAACATGCACATGTATGCCACAGAAATTGTTGGTAATACTGTCAGCTGCTAGGGAATTAGGCTTGGCCTCTGGCCCCTGCACACTCATGTCATTTGGGAAACAAAATCCCATTGTTTCATGGAATGTACTTTGGGTTAAAATGGATGCTCTGAAATACGGGATAGTGTAGCCCACAGTTGACCTTTGATTTCGAAGGCAGGCTTTTTTTTGTCTATAATGGTGTTTGTGTTTTACGTTAGGGTTAGAAGAAGCCTAAGTTAAACTTTGTATTTAGCTTCTTGTGGTTTTTGGCCAGAGTACATGAATCCATTAGGTTCAGTTCACAGGTTACTGTGACCAGATTCCTTACAAACACAGGTATTTCCCCATGGCTGGGGGTCATAAAGAAATAACAATTCACTTTTTTCTAAGTTCAAAAACAGCTCTTAAATCATTATATTCTCATAGTGGGACTAAAGGCCTAGCATTTTAAAAATACAGTGTATCCTCAAGTTTCGACTGACCTGACATAGGAACAACTTGGGTTAATGGGGTTAATGGAAGGTTCGTTTTCTCGCTTGTTATCAATAGTGTGTACCCAGGTAAACATTCAGATCTCAGCCTTATTGACTTCAACCAACTTGAGTTACAACTAGCCCTCAGTAACCATTGAGTTCGTAAGTCAAGGGTCCACTGTAATAAGAATGGTTGCCATTCAGAAATACAGGCAAGAATAGGAAATATGTTTTGGTTTTGGATTTGGTTTTGTTTTTATTTTTGTGGAGGTTTTGTTTTGTTTTTCTTTGGTTGGGGGGGGTGCTGTGGTTGAATCCAGGGTCTTGTGCACGCTAAGTGTGAACTCTTAGCAATGAACTACATTCTGAGACCTAGGAAATATTTTGTATAAACTTACTTTGTTGAGAATAAATTGTTTTTTGGAAACAGGATGTTGCTATGTAGCTCAGGCTGGCCTTGAACTCACCCTGTGGCTCAGGCTGGCCTCGAACTCAAGGCAATCCTCCCTGCCTAAGGCTCCCAAGTCCTGGGTTTACAGGTGTTCACCACCATGCTTGGCTATTGAGGATAAATTGTGCAGTGTTGGAACATACCATGTACACCACAGAAATTGGTGGTATTGTCAGGTGAGAAGGTGCTAACATACAGTAGCAAGAAAGAGACCAAATTTAGTTGTATTCCAAAATGAGGAATACCTGCTCTTTCTTGTGAAGTTGTCATTATGTTAAATGAACATGCTGTGCTACTGTGAGCACCAGCAGCTAGGGACAGCTAACTTTCATATTAACTCTGTTAAAATTTGTCATTCAAAGTTAGAAAGCCAAGTAGTTTCTTCCTGAGGTTAAAAAAAAAAAAATCTAGGCATCTGTGAAACAATGTACTACATGCTAGACCAGTGATGGAGAATCTCTAAAGAGCTTTCAATGATAAACAGCCTGCTGTGGTGTGTGTGCCATAAGTTCGCCACCACCATGTTGAGACTGTGATGTTTCATCCATGTTAATAAGAGTAGTCTTTCCTTAGTCCTAGTTCACTGGAGAGAAGAAATTATATATTCTGTAGCTTGCTTCTGTTTTTGCCCCCCTCCCAGCATCTATTGTTTACTGTGATATAATTTTGAACTCATTTGGATATTCTAATTGGTTGCCTAGCAACTAATTGAGGTTTTTCCTTGTATAGATAATATGTCTTTGCTGGAATACAATTAGGTACAGATAAGCCAAAAGGTAGCAGATATAGAGAAGCAAAAAGAAGAAAGTAGAAATCACACACATACACAACCAACCCCCATACATTTTGATGAGTAGTCTACCAAGATTTTTTTTTTTTTCCAAACTTGGGTTCATGTGTATGCTGTCTTGTTGCCCACTCCCACCCTGGCAGTACTGAAGATCGAACCCAGGGCCTATATCTCCGTCCCTTTTCCTTTTTTATTTTGAGACAGAATCTTGCTCAGTTTCCCAAGCTGGGCTGGAACTTGCAATCCTCTTGCCTCACAGCCTCTCAAATACTGGGATTACAGACATGCACCACCATGCCTAACACCCCCCCCCCCCATCAAACTCAGGGCCTTGCACTTGTAAGGCAGGCACTGCACCACTGAGCTAAATCCCCAGCCCATACCTTTTTAAAAATAATACAGTGAACATCTTCTCTGTCACTAACGCTTCACAGCCTCACTGTTAATGCATGATTTTAGCACCCCTTTAGGTTGTAGGGGTTTCTTTTTCTGCCAAACTGCTTTTCAAAATAGTTCCTTTCTTTACTTTGGGAGGCTGCGAAAGGAAAATCACAAGTTCGCCAGCCTAGGCAACTTAGTGAGACCCTGCCTCAAAGATTAAAAAAGTAAAAATAGGGGCCCAGGGATTTAGTTCAGTGGTTCCTCTGCCTGCCTGTCAAGCGCAAGGTCCCGAGTTCAATCCCTGGTACCCCCCAAAAAACCCAGAAACAATAAAAATAAAAATAGCTGGAAATATAGCTCAATGCAAAGAACCTGGATTCAGTCCCCAATACCTTTGGGGGTTTTGTTGTTTTTTTTTTTTTAACCTTTGGTTTTTTGTTTTTGTTTTGTTTTTTTGTTTTGGTACCAGGGATCGAACTCTGGTCCTTATGCTTGCAAGGCAGGTGGCAGAACCACTGAGCTAAATCCCCAGCCCCCAGTCCCCAATACCAAAAAGGGAAAAAAAAAAATTATCTTTTTTGTGTATCAACCAGTAGGATATGGGTGTTTCTTTCATGTGAATGGTTCTGCTACTTAGAGACATTTGAGAACTACCAATATCAATTTGTTCTGTTGTTTTGAAAACAATCTTTTAAGTAATAGGGTAGAAGATTTGAACATTGATTGGCTCAAAAGGATAGCAGTTGGTAAGGGCTGCAGGAATTGCCTTGTTACATTTTCAGATTCTTTTGCTTACTGCAATAATCATGTGTTACTTTTCTAAATAAAGGAATTGATAAGTCAATACTTAATTTATCTATATCCTTCCCCCTCTTTTATGACGAACATCACATAATTGGGGGAAGTCACTCTACCAGTTAGGTAAAATTGATCTTTTTTCAGAATAGCTGGGGGAGTGGCAAGTGAGAGCAAGTTAGAAATGAAAGGGGAAAAGGCCCATGTGACCACAACGTAGTTCAAATTTTTCAGTGAAAAAGTAAACTGCAGTTAACAAATACAAGAGTTAGGAAGTATGGCTTTGTTTTTAAATGTTTGTCTTATACTCATGCTTGAAAGAAAGCAACTTTAATTAGAGAATGAGAGATGAAAAAAGTGAACTTAGCCCCAAAAGTTAAACTGTCCATCTTTAAGCAGAAGGCCAATTAACTCTGTCTTGGATCAAATACTTCCCTAAATTGTGCACACAAATGTGCAAGTACCTGCCCAGCTTTCCCTCATTAGATAGCAGTCCCGGGAGGATTTGGGATACATTAAGAAGAAGGTAGGGATTAGAACTTTTCTAGTTTATTCTGGATCTCTATTGGGAGAGGGATTTTATTGGCTAAGCCCCACCAACTGTCTCCAAAGCACCCTCTTTCAAAGCTGTTCTCTCCCTTACAAAGCAGTCTGGATTGCTTTATACCAGAGAAAGAAGGAGAGAGAGGGGAGGCCTAATTACCTCTATGGGGACCTAGAGTTTGGTATGAAGATTATTTTAAATGGAAAACATTGGACTCAGAAAGAAGGCTGCTTCAGGCTTATCTGATTAAAAGCCAAACACTTAGGATAATTTTTTTTTTTTGGTACCAGGGATCGAACTCCGGTCCTTGCACTTGCACAGCAGGTGGCGAAACCACTGAGCTAAATCCCCGGCCCGACACTTAGGATAATTAAGGACTAACACAATCACTTTTGGTGCACCTCTGGTCCAGAGAGAGACCTAGACCAAAATGTGTCATACATGAATCCCCTTCCTGGGATAGTTTTAGGTGTCTAAGAAGACAGAAAGAGCACTCATACCTGTGTAGATAAACACTACCGAAAACTTTTTTGCGGGGGGGAGACAGTGTCTCATATTTGTAGTCCATACTGGTGATAAACTGTGTAGCCCAGGCTGTCCTCAAACTTTCCATCTTAACCTAAGCCTCTTGATTGTCGGGATCCCAGGCATGTGCATGCAGACTATCACAATTTTTTTTCCTATTTGTTCTCAAAGGAAGCTTTCTCTTCTATCATAAGTTACGTATATAAGCCCCTGAAATTCTAGCTTTTTGAATTCTTTATAAGTTAATGTGTATGCAAATATGTATGCATGTTGCACATTTTTTTCTGTTAAACAGTCTCATCAGTTAATTTACAGGCCCAAAGCACTTAATCTTAGAGGGTAAAGGAGCTTTTTGTCCCTTGACCTCAATTGCTGCTTCTTTGTTGCTGAAACAGTGTCTGAGAGTAGAACATCTTTTTGCCACAATTCTGTTTAGAACTTTAAACAAGCTGACAGGATACTGATGGGACGTTCAGACCTGCTGTATTTGACCACAGTCCTAAATGAGTAAGATGCATTGAACCTTTTTAAATAACTTTTTTTTTTTGAGAGTTTTCATACTTTTAATGCAATCTTATTACATCTTAGAGACCATCCGTACCAAGGCTTCCTTGAAAGCCACTTGTGGCCCATAGAAGCATCTCCATCTCTCCCAAGCGGTGTCCACATCGTCCTTTTCAGCCCCTCCACACTGCTCTGGTCTGCGAAGGCAACTGAGCCACAAGGCTGAAACCCAGGCACTGCTCAGGCAGCCCAGGGCAGCGGGTAGGGTCCCCGCGGGACAGCCAAGAGAGTGCGCTCCGGCGAGGCCCTGCAGGGAGGCGGCGCGCTTTTTAAAATAACTCTTAGTTAACACACTCAAATGTTTCTATTCTAACCTGTCAATAGATTGAAATCATACCAAAATGCTAATAGTGTAGTAATAGGTAACATTTTTTCAGCTCTGATATAGTGGTAACCAGAATAGACATGTTGACCCTGACATCAGAAGCTTACAATCTACCAGTGATTTTTTTTGTTTGTTTTTAGTGCTGAGGTTTGAATCTAGGGTCTTGTATAGCTAAACAGGCACTTCACCAGTCTACATCTCCAGCCATTTTTTAAATGTTTAACACACGGTCTCACTAAGTTGCCTGAGCTGGGCTCAGACTTGCTATGGCCCTGCCTCAGTCTCCCAGGGTGCTGAAATTACAGGCATGTACTACCTTGTCAGCTGCAGTGAGTATTTTTAAACTTTACTCTTTTAAATAGGTGAATAGTCACATTGTTGAAATTAGTTACATAGAAAACAGCAGCCATTGGTATTGCATGCCTGTAATCCCAGTGCTCAGGAGTCTGAGGCAGAAGGATCACTGCAAGTTTGAGGTCAGCCTGGGCAAGCCAAGGCCACCCTAAACCATATACTGAGACCCTGTCTCAGAAACATTAGAAAATAGAATAAAAAATAAATACTTGTGGAAAGTTAGGGCAGATATGATTAAACAGCATGTATCTCTCACATCCCCCATTCCCTGTCCCCAAAGGCTACTTTCTGAGTATTTACCATGGCCCAGGCACTATTCTAGAACAGATTTACAGGGTGTTATTATCTCCACTTTACAGAAAACTAAGGCATAGACAGGGTAAGTGACTTACCATTCCATGTGACAGAGCCAGGATATGACTTCAGGTGTCTCCAGAGCCTAGCTGTGGTCACACAGTTTTCCCCTTGAGTGTTCAAATGTGCTGATTTCTTGTCAAAAGAGGAAGGAATCTCATAGGTATGTAGAGAAAAGTGGAAGAAAGGAAAGGAAGAAGTAAAAGGTATAATAGATCTGCCTGCGTCCTGAAGCCAAGGCTTCTGGAGATTAGTAGATAGGATGGCAAGAAGTGGTGAGACATTTATGGTGGTGCAGATACAATTCTAAATGTTTCCTTCTTTGTGAATGGGGGGGTACAAATAAATACAAATGAGTGAGTACTCAGTAACTTGTATCAGTTATTAGAGTAACATCCTTGGATTTGTGTGGGAAAATGAAGATATTGTCAGGAGCTCCTGTTCTCTTTTCACACTTTTCAGCAGCTCTTTTCTATATGAATACTTATTTAATGCTGCTAAACATGGTGATTGACCCCAGAATGCCTTCTAGGGGCCATTGAAGCTGTGATTTGTATTACTGTAAGTAGATCAGGGTGTGTTAAAGTTGCAGGTTTCAGAGTCAACCATAGAGCAGGGATGGCAATAGGGATTATTATGGGAGATCAGCAGTGATACCCTTTGGATGGATTTGAATTCTGAAGGAGACCTTTAAAGAACCTGATTTAATGTTTTAACAGTTCTCCAGGGCTGGAGATTTAGCTCAGTGGTTCGTATCCTGCCTCATAAGTGCAAGGTCCCGAGTTTGATCCCTGGTACCAAAAAAACAAAAAAAGTTCTCCATCCTAAAAAATCTTTCTCACATGTAACCCTTTCTTTTGAATTAAGAGCTCTTGCATCTTGATTTCTTCCATTGTCAAGATAATCTTTATAAAGATTAATAGATTTAGAGTTGGAAAGTGTTAGTGCAGAAACCTTTAGCTAGAATTGGGTAGGAAAAGTAAAGCTTCACTCTATGGTCAAGTCTTGGATTTTAAGATAGTCTAAAGGGGTGTCTTCCTCTGTACTTGCATTTAATTCGGATAAAGTCCCCTTTGAGGAACAAACTTGAGAAAAGGAATAAAAGTACATTTCATTTTTATATCTTGAGAATTTTAGTTTCTTTTTCTGGAAAGTGGAGCAGAAATCATTTATAGCATGGAGTAATGTTCCATCTTTTAATCTATTAGTATATTGCTACTAATAGCTTTATTTCTATCATCCTCATCTAAGTGAAAGGCTGGCCCTAAATATACAGTATGTTGGTATTTTTGAGGGGTACTAGGGTTGGAGTTTTTGCTTTTGTTCTTTGTTGTTTCCTATGTTTTTGAAAGCTTGTCTCCTTTTTCTTTATTATCCTCAGGTTCGAGAACTTGTCTTGGACAATTGCAAATCAAATGACGGAAAAATTGAGGGCTTAACAGCTGAATTTGTGAATTTAGAGTTCCTCAGTTTAATAAATGTATGCTTGATTTCAGTTTCAAATCTCCCCAAGCTACCTAAATTGAAAAAGGTAAGTACTTTTTCCGTAAAAGAGAACTGACTTGGGAAGGGGAAATGAATAATTTTCCCTGTAAGGAAGTATTGTGTAATAGAAAGCACATGGCTTTTGGAACTGGGTAGTTAGGGGATTGGATTCCAGCTCTCTGCTGGTTCCTTGAAGATATTTAAAAAACCAAAAAATAAACCAATGGTGGGGGTTGAATCCAGGGCCTGTCACATGCTAGCAAGTGCTCTACCACTGAGCTACACCTCAGCTTCTTGCTTTCTTTATGGGTGATCTTCCACAAGGTATTTCACCTCCCTAGGCTCATTTTCTTCACCTATACACTGATGATACTATTAGACCTTGCAGAATCTTTGTGATGTTTGGAAATAATGTTGAATATTCAGTAATGGTTATAAAGGTTATTTTGTAGGTAATTTATTTGTTAGTGTTTGTTTGTTTTTCGATACCAAGATCAAACTCTGGACCTTGTGATTACGAGGCAGGCATGGTGCCACTGAGCTAAATCCTGGGCCCTCTATTTGTTAATTGTTAAAAGTTTACTATAATGTTAGCATTTGTTCTTAGTATGCTGATATTTTGTTTTTTGTTTTGTTTTGAGCCAGGGTCTTGCTGTGTAGTCCAGGCTGGCCACCAACACATAGTGATCTCCTTCCTCTGTACTAAATACTGGGATTACAGGCATGCACCACCACACCCAGCTCATTTGTTTGTTTGTTTGTTTTTGAGAGAGGGTCTCACTATTCCAGGCTGTCCTTGAATTCACTATATAGCTCAGTAATTCTGTCTTTGCCTACCAAATGCTGGGACCACACCCAGCCCATTACAGGATTTTTTAAAAATAGAAAATTTGAAGTGTGTTGTGATTGACTAGAAGAATTCAGTGTAACAAAATTACTATAATTTGCTATGTTTATAATTTGTCTAATTAAAACCACTTATCTGCAGGATACATTTCTCCCACTCCCAAGAAAAGGACAAAATATAACCTGGGCATAGTGGTGAATGCCTGTAATCCCAGAGGCCGAGGCAAGAGGATCATTGCAAGTTTGAGGCCAGCCTGAACTACATAGCAAGACCCTGTCTCAAAAAAGAACAAAATGCTCAAGAAAAATATCTTGTCTTGTCCTGTACATTTAACTGTCCCAGAGCCCTAGAAATGTCAGAACTGGAAGAAACTTTGGTACTCTAGTCCAGGCTTTTATTACAGCAACAGTCCCAAAAAGGAACAGTAATTTGCCTAAAGCCATCCACTGAAGTGTTTAGCCAAATCTAAACCATATCTCCTAACTCATTACCTTTTTCATTACCTAGAAGAAGATGTATGATTATGTAAAAATTTTGCAGCATTCACCACTGTATCAGTATTCCCTTTATTACAGAACTCAGTTGAACTTTTATTTTAAACAAAAGACATACATAAAAATAAAATAAATTTATAATCAAATTTAGGCAGAGGACACGTAGACTATTCCCAGAGCTTGCTTAAGTCCTGAGAGATGAGACTTTCTCTTGTGATATGGCATTTGTTTAGTACATGAATTTAGAAATACTGAGCGTGTCCATGTCTTAATCCATCTTTCTTAGCTAATGCTCACACAGTCCTCATGAGTTTTCAGTACACTCACTAATGAAAATATTTCTCATTTCTAAGTATCTACTTTACAGATTCAGTCTATTTGCCTGAGTTATCAGTGACAATGGTAACTGATTAGCTCAGCAGTATAGTGATTCAGCATAAACGTTATGCTAGCAGATCCCTAGTATGTATTTTGTTTTCTGTTTTAGTAGCATCCTGATGAGTGTTCCTGAATTAATATGGCCCCTGTACTGTCAAATGTATTCAGAAAGTCAGCCTATCAGTGATCATTTATGTAAGGGCTTTATAAAATATTTCTGAAATCTTTAAACACTAATTACTTACAAGGCCAATGGGAGGGAATCATAGTTAAAAGACAGAATGTTCTCTATGTTTCTTCTTACTACAGAGCACAAACTGTTGTAACAAGAAACAAGTACTTCGAGAAAATGATGCATAAATGTCATAGGTTTCCAAAATTTACACATCCATTTTATCTTAAAATGAATATGCTAGTAAATGCTTTGATGGATTGCCTTGTTACCCCTGTTCCATAAGATCACATGTTGAAAGATGTGAACAGGTTCACTATGCTGCATTATGCAGTGTGCGTTGGTTTTTTTTTGCAGTAATTTATTTTTTCTACTTCCAGACTTATAAAGTAGGCACAGCTTTGCTTACAATAAAGCTAATTTTAAGAGCACACAAAAGTTGAGCACAAACAGATTAAATCCAGCAATCCAGAGTAATGAAGGGTAAGAGAGACTGAATAACTGCCTGTGTCAGAAATAACTGACCGCCTAAGGTGACTACCTGGAGTCCTCACGCTGGAAAAGCAACAACTTCTTAGTGTACCAACTCACAGTGGAATTTCTAACTACCTTGTTCTCTATTAAGAACAATTTGTATAGTTAAGTGGTCTTTATAGACAATCTGCATCCATCTAAAACATATTCTATAATAGTGTAATTATAAGGCCACAATATTTCTTTTGGGCAAACCTCTTAATGTGATTTTAATATCAATGTTATTCATTCTTTGAAATGTTAAAAGTGTTTTGACTGAATTAAGGTTACATATTTTTAAATACTACATACATCATGACTAGTATATTAAAATTATATTATTTATATCTAATATCCAAAGAAAATTTACTACCAAATTCATACAGTAGATATTAGTCTGCCGTGCTTATTAATTGATCCCATAGGTATAATTATACATCAACATGACTTTAGTTTACTAATCAGAACACAGCATGTATAGAATAAACAAGTGGTGCAGCCACCCAAGGATCATGATAGCTCTTCATGTTAGCTGTCACAAGCTGAGATACCAATCCCCACCACGTGAAATAAATTGGATCCAATTCTTCATCAAAAAGTGCTGGTGGAGGTTGTCAGACACCTTCCAGTGTAGATCCCCAATCCAATGGCTGTTAATGAGACAGCAGCAGAGACAGAAGAAAAACCTTCAGAAATTCTGCTGAGAAAATGCCCCCTTTTCTTCATAACACTTGTGTTTCTCATGCTGAGAGTAGCTGTGCACTTTGGGTGTTTAAAGAGGAACTCCTGACATGATGGAAGGCTCCATGTGTAGCAGGTTACTAGTCTCAAAAATCTCAGTGATTTGGGGAACAATATGAAATAGCCAGGCCTGAAAGGTCAACTTAGAGTGGAGAATTCTGGATAAAAATACCTTAGAAGAAATTCAGTGAACTGGAGTAATATTCATGCTGTGCTCAAAGAGGATAATGAGGAACCAACCGTCTTCTGTGGTTTTAGGAGTCTTATGCCATTTTGATTGCATTTCCCTGAAAGTTTTGAATTAACTCAAAGAATGATCACCATTTGCGAGGAGGATTCTGCGGAGCACTGAGGAATAAAACACAGCACTATAGACAGAAAAAAGAAGCAAATCACTTGTGCAATAGCAACAGACCAGTAATACAAACAAGATGGAATTTTCTGATGTTGGAATATGAATAAGCACTTAGGATAGATTTCAGATTGTATTGTAAAATCTTTGGCAGAAAGCATGTAGAGGCATGGAGATACTAATGAGTAGAGATGAAACGGAATACAAAAACAAAAAAAAAAAGAGGAACTCCTTGGGTATATTTTCTGACTGACTTGACAATCCCATATCCAATCTGAGTTTTTCTTCAAGATGCTTTCAACTTCTTTCCTTTCTCTCAATATAATCTTCCTCAGACTGAGAGTTTTTTTCTCCAATGCTATGTGTATCTATTTCAGAAGCTCTATTAGTATCTTGTGTCTGTGAGCGAGGTGGGCTGTCACAGTGAGAACTCTTTGAGCTACTCTGTCCAGATTCATGCTGGGCATCTACCGATATTTTTTCCATGTCACCATTATAAATAGAAACTGAGACTGGAACACTGCTCCCATTCCCATTATTGCTGAAGTGCAATTCTGCCCAGGAGCCCTGCAGGTTCTCCTCCTGCAACCCGGGGACCCCACTCTGCGACATGACACCAAAGACTGCTCAACCATGGAGCTCCGCACCCAGCTGCAACAGCGCCTTAGCAGCAGTCGCACAAGAGCAGGTGCGCGACAGACCTGCAACTCCGCACTTTATACAGTGTGTTTTCATGGGGGAAGGCGTGGGTTTTAATGACGATATACTGCATGATTTTGAATCATGGGTCCACTCTGTACCAGCTTTGTCATCTTAGTCCAGTTACATCTTTGTAGTTAACTTTTCTCATCAATAAATGGGGGTGATAATTCTTCCTATGCCTTAGGGTTGTTGTGAGATCAAGTGAATTAACATATTTCTCATACCATGATCAGTGCATGGCAGTTAAGTACCGTGTAGGGGTCAGATAAACCATTGCTAGTGCTTAAAAGAGGGAGTTGAAACAAGTTGGCTTGAATTTTTCATCTGTAAAACAGCTCGAATTAGGTGTTATCTACAGTGTTCTTCAGGCTCCAGTTCCTTGTGCATTAAGATACTAGTACTCCTTGATGAAGACTTCTTCCTTTTTTGACACGCTACTTGTCTGTGCTACTTGATCTACAGCTAAGAAGTTAAGAGTAGGTTTTTGTAAAGGCCGGTGCCAGGTTCTTAAGTGACCTCTGAGGAACTAGCTCCATAAACCTGGGGCTCTTGCCCTGCTGCCTCTCTATTTTTGGTGTTGGGGATAAAACCCTCTCAAATGCTAAACACATGATGTACCACTGAGCTATATATCCCAGACCCTTCCTCCCTTTTTCCTGGTGTCTTACACCATTTTTAGGAGCTCATTTCTGAGGTTTGTCCCACTCCTGTGGCCTTCTGAGCAATATTCCACATTGTCTTCAGATGTTGACTCCCACAATGTATTAGCACTGCCCAGAAAGCAGATTTTGTTTCAAGTGAGCATTGCAAACTTTGCTTGGCATGCAAAATAAGCTCAGAATGCACAGACCACCCCACACACATACATACTAGGGATCGAACTCAGGACCTTGTGCTTGGGAGGCAGGTGCAGTGCCACTGAGCTAAACCTCCAGCCCTCATTTGCTCTTTCTAACAGGTATAGAGTATTACAACTTCTTGAAGAATTCTAATTTTTTTTTTTCCAAGACAGCCTCATCATGCAGTTCAGCCCTTGAATTTATGGGGATCCTCCTGCCTCAGCCTTTCAAGTGCTGGGATTACAGGCATTCACCACCACGTGTGGCTCTAATTTGTTTTGACCTACTGTTTAGAAAATGTATTTACTAATAATTAGAGGTCAGTTCTGGAGCAAACTTATTAGCAGCTGATTGAGAAAATGCTTATCTTGTTCTGTCCCCCACTCTCACCTCAAATGTTGCTTGGATCTGTAAACTACATTTTCAGATTTAATCAAACACAACATACATGTCCTAATAGAAACGGATTTTTGATCTTAATAAGTGTTTGAGAGCTGTATTTACTATTTATAATACCTTAGTGATACGTGTTTCTCTCTGTATTTGTGTCTGTACTGTATGTGGTTTTTTTTCACAGCTTGAGCTCAGTGACAATAGAATCTTTGGAGGTCTGGACATGTTAGCAGAAAAACTTCCAAATCTCACACATTTAAACTTAAGTGGAAATAAACTGAAAGATATCAGCACCTTGGAACCTTTGGTAAGTGACTGAGAATTTGGGAACTGGGAGGAGTTATTGGTCATTTTCATTTTCATATTTATAGTGGGAGAAATGATTGGGAATAAGTGAGAAAATGATGGCTTTTTGCTTTTTGTAGAAGTCCCAATTTTAAAAATCAGAGCCTAATTATATATATTCCTATGGCTTTGCTCCTCCTGCCTGATACTGTGGCTTCTTCCAAAGGGCAACTCTTTGGTGTTTTCTATCCTTGTTAAAATTCACATTTATAATATCCTTAAACATATCCGTTAATCACCGTGTCCCCACTGCCTGCTCAACTTGCCAGGCCAGCCAAGTTGTTATTCTGTGCTTTTATATTTATGGACTAAAGCTGTATAAATTGGGTGGCATTGATAGAACAATCAAGCACAGCTCCACTAAGTTGTAGCTCTTCTAATTCCTGATCTTCTGCTGTACCGATCACTGTTACCTAAAGTTTTATGCGGAAATCCTGAGACCTTTCTCAGTCTGATAGACTGGAATGAGTCTTGGAAAGCTTAGTTAACCGTCACCTGGGCTATAGACTTGCTGTGTGACCTTGGGCAAATTGCTTCTTCTCTCTGGGCCTCAGTTTCCTCATTCATGAAGTGGGGAGAACAGTAATGTTTGTCTTATTTAGGGACTCTCAGGATAAAGTTTGGTAATGCATTTCCTTCAAATTTAGGTTGGAAAGCTGTACTACTGAAAATTCAGTCTATGTGAAGTTGTAGTGGCGAAAAACAGCTTCCAGAGGGCAGGGGTGATGGAGCTGTGGGCAAGCCCCCAAGGCTGTGCTGGGTGCAGGGGTGGAGGTAAATGCAGAAGTAGAAACTGTCTTTCAGAATCTTAAAGAACAGAACCAAGAGAATAAGACATCTCCATTGTCTCTTACCTATTCTAAAACCACAATATATTAAAATATGTGAATTTCACACCATTTGTAAAGAATGCTGTCGATATTTCTGGGGAGAAGAGTAAAATTGTGGCTTTTAATGAGAGGAATTCCTGCCACAATTATAGGATCTTTTCCTTTACAATAATAATCAGCACTTCTCTGCAATACAGATTTAATTACCTTACATTGATTCCTTTTATTTTTACATTTCATTAAGAGCACTATGTTTAAGAGCTCATATTTCTCATAAATATTGGAAGCTTATTTCCCACCCTCATCCTACAAGTTTTGCTCTCCTGTTAAAGATAATGCCCAAATACTCTTACCCCCATTTTTCTTTGTTTTTTTTTTCCCCGAGAATCAAATTCCAGGCCTTGCACTTGCCAGGCAGGCACTGTGCCACTGAGCTACATCCCCAGCTCATTTCCCCACATTTTAATATTGTACTTTTATTCTCTTCTTCCAGACCAATCCCCAGTTCCTAAGGTAAATTAGACATTGAATTTTACTGTATCCAAGGACATGAACCTTTGTTCATTATGTCCTCAAATAATCCAGGAAGAGAGAATGACTTTTCTTGTTAGAGATCAGGAAACTAAATTTAGAGAGACTTCAAAAGAGTTTGGAGAGCTTAAGTAATTGGGATGAATAGCAGTTAGCATTCAAATCCAGGTTCACTGTATGTTCCACTGCCCTTGAGACCTATTCTTTCTTCCTATAAGTTTATTCCATACCCAAATCTGTTAAGTTGGGAATTCCAACATGAGCAGTAAAATTAAGGGCAGATGTTCCCTAGTATAGTGGGCTACACTAAGCTTTTGTTTATTGCTTAATGACAAGCCTCTTAATTCTGGGTCACTTGTGAGCATAGAAACAGCTCCCTTCACCACCTCTCCCTTTTAAACAGTGTACCCATACAATACTTTGCAATGCAAGATGACTATCCTGAGGCCTGTGATACAGAAGCCTGTAGCCATTTTCTAGCACACAGGCACAGCAGAAACATACTATGTGAGAATTGTTTACTTGAGCATTCCTGGTTTGGTCTGTAATATATGAGGGCCCAGTGAAAGTAGCTATGAAAGTCTTAGTCACCAAACCCAGTGAAGAATGAGAAATCATCTTTGTTGTATTTACTAATTTTGGAGGCTCCTCTGTGCCCATATCATACACTGTACTGGGTGCTTTATACTGTATGTGTTGTCTTATTTGTACTTACCAGAAAACATTTGTACAAAGTAGTTAGAAATAGCATGGCCCTTATTTTACATAGAGGAAGCTAAGGCTTGGATGAGGCTGAATCCCTTGTCCAGAGTCACACACTTTATGGCAGAGCCAGAGTGCTGCATACCAGGTGTATTTGGAAAAACCTGAGCTCCCACCATTATATTATACTTGTTGTTATCCCAATTCCTTGGGGTTACTAAGTTGGTGCCCTGATGTTCTCACTTGGAATAAAGGAAATCTGTAGGAAAATGTGAAGGGGGGAGATGTTGGGTCCATTTTGAGATCTGAAAGTATTCTTCAGTGGGGGAAAAACACCATCCTCATCTTCATTAACCACATACATTTTAAACACTACGTTGAGCCCAGTTCTTAACAGTCAATGCAATGATTGTGAATGCCTCTGCTTGCTACAGGGACATTAATCGAGAGACAAAGAAGGCATCAATTCAAACTTCCTTGGACACCTTTTTTAAGAGACCTGAGCCATCCAAATCATCCCCCAAAGCCCTTCTAAATTCTAAGAAGGCAAGCAAAATTATTGTTAATAAAATGTTTAATGTTTATTATGGCTAGCCTATTAGCTTAGGTCACATTTCTGATAAGGTAGAGTTGTTATTTTTTTTTTTTTGGCAGTGTTTACACATTACATTGGAATCCTAAGTAATCTGTGTGTTTTGTGCCTGTTAATCCTTAAAGCACAACTTTACTACTTTAATCAGTTCTAAAGTGCTACAGTCATTTGGGATTTGTTGCTATTGTTTTGATTTCATTTTCTAGCATACTATTTGGCATATCCAAATTATTTCACAGGTGCCTTGTCAGAAAATAGCCAAAAATCTCACACAGGAGAGCTTTGGTAGCCCTATATACTGAGTAACCAGAAAAGGGTCTTGGGTGTCATAAAGCATTAGATAAATATCCAAAGATGATTGCGTTTTTGTGCACTCACTTCTAGAAAATAATTTTGAGATGTAAATGGCTCATTCTTTTAAAGAGTTTTTAGACTAAATCTCTGAAAACACTGCAAACTTATTTATGATTGTGTCTTAACTGGTATGGAATCAGCCTTGGTGAAAAGAAAGGCAGTGTAATGTTCTGGTTATTTGCCTAGTGTGGTATTGCAGTATTATTTCCTTGTTGATCAAGAAGTGATACCTGGGCTTCTGTAGGGGAGACCTTGCCCACTAGGAAACCCAATCTGAAAGTTACTTAATACAAAAGCAGTTCTCTGTGGGACTAGCAGGACTGGGCTTTCTTAAGACATCAGGAACTGCCTTGTATAAGCACATTAATTGATTAACAAACTCTGAAATCGTTGTACATTGCTGTTTGAGGGGAGCAACATTGCCTTTTGTCACAATCCTGCTCAGAGTCCTCCTCCCTCACTCTTAGTTCTCAAAAACTTCATCTCAGGGAGATGAAGACCCTTCCAGTGCAGGGTCAGCAGCCCTTTCTCTGAAGGGCCAGGTAGCAGCTAACAGGAGGTGCTGACTAGCCATACAGCCTCTGCCACTGTAACACAAAAGGACCCCGCACATGAACAAACATGTTCAACTGTGTTCCAATAAAATTTTATTTTACAAAAACAGATGGTAAGCTAGAATTGGCCCGTGGATGTGGTCTGCCAACTCCTACTCTAGAACTCTCAAGATTTTCAAGTCACTTTCTGTCTCCCTAGAATTACATTAGTGCTGCCAGTTCTGAAAACAAAGTTTTGTTTTGTCTGAATTTCTTCCCAGGTCCTTGTGAATGTTATAATAGCTTTCCAAATAAAGAATCAACGTCCTTTAAGCATCTCTATGTATATTTTTTAGAGCTTAACTTCATACAGAGATCCTCTTACTAATATTTGTTTGGTGCATATGTGTGTGTATGTGTGTAATTTTCTTAGAAAATACCAAGCTTTTTCTCTTGATTCAGGGCCATTAAAAGTTACATTTATGAAACTTTTAATCATATGCACTCCAGGGTTGTTGTCCTATCCTGGAAGGCACCAGGCTGTACACTGCTGCACATTTTGTGTTTGATTTTTTTTTTTGGTAGCAGGGATCGAACTCGGGTCCTTGTGCTTGCACAGCAGGCGGCAAAATCACTGAGCTAAATCCCCGGCCCCCTTGTGTTTGCTTTTTATCAGCTGCTTCCTCTTCTGCTTACAAGGATCTGCTGCCATTTCCTGTCACTGTCTTCTGACTTGCCTGTAATATTTCTCCCTCAGTCTCTTAATGTACCCTGATTGAAACTTAACATACCCAAGATTGGAATACTTGCATAGTGATGCAGTATAACACATGAAGCTGGGTGTGTGGCACTCACCTGTAATCGGCAGGAAGATCACAAGTTACAGCCCAGTCTGGGCAACTTAGCTAAGTCTTAAATTTTAAAAATGGGACTGATGATACAGCTCAGTGCAAAGCCTCTTAGTTCAATCCCCAGTACTATCAAAAAACAAATAAATGGAGATAAGTAAAACAAATAGACATTTTTTCTATCCTCTTTAGCCACTCAAAAAACTTCTTGGGCCAAGTTTTTACATTAGGTGATACTGATGGTTCCAAACTAATATGGTATTACAGCAGAACTTCAAGGTATGGCAGAATCAGAAACAATTTACATCTGAAAAATCTTGTAATAGTATCAGGCTTTACCAGAACATAGAAGAAAAGAGTGTAATTTTTCTCTGTATTTCTGAAATTTCAACTCTTGAGTCATGTCTTCCCCTTTCCCATATTGACTTCTGTCTTCCCTGAAAATACATCTGCATTGACACACCGGGTATTTTGTTATAGTGCATCTTCTATAGTGCTTCATATCTGTGTCCTCAAATAGTATTGTAAGTGCCTTGAGATTCAAGACTGTTACAAATCTCTTTCCCTATACTAAGGTTTGAACTAAATTTTTAAACTGTGTCTCATGCTTGAAAAGATCTGGTTTAAGTAAAAATTATTTCACACTTACATTTCTTTAGACTACTAATACTGCCAGAAAAAGACATAGTTCTTAGGAGAGTAGGTGTAGGAAGGGAGGAACTAAGGTCTAGATCAAAGGTGGTACAGGACTAGTGTTTTCCTATGTATAAGTTTTAAGTGGGTAGCACCTAACCAAATGCAGAGAATAGAATTTAACCTCTTCAGATGGTGTGTGTTGCTTGTGTTTCTTTGGTTTAGGAGTTATGTCTTTTACTCTTTCCTTCAGAAAAAATTGGATTGTCTAAAAAGCCTGGATCTGTTTAATTGTGAGGTCACCAACCTAAATGACTACCGAGAGAGTGTCTTCAAGCTCTTGCCCCAACTAAGCTACCTGGACGGCTATGACAGAGAGGACCGGGAAGCCCCAGACTCAGATGCAGAGGTGGATGGTGTAGATGAAGAGGAGGAGGATGAAGGTGAGTGGACTTGGCCTAGTGATCAGACTTCTGTGTTTGAAAGTTGCTGAGAAAAGCTACTGAATGTTCTTGTGGTTGAGGGAAAAAAATTCATATCTGTGAATGTAGGCACTCTATGAGATTTGGTCCTCTGTTGAATTTGACATTGAAGCCTTAAAATGATTTAAAATAAAAATGATTTGTTAACAAATAGTCCTTTAAATTTGGAGCCTAGTGATTGGCTGCTCCACATACCCATCAAAGTGCTCGAGGTACTTGTGTCTCTGTGCCTTGCTCCCAGCTAGCCCCTTGTTACTGCCTGCTCATCCTCCCCAGCTCACCTGTTTCAGCACCTGCTGGAAGTATTCCCACACCTCCAGACCGCTGAGGTTCTTGTGTGTGCTAGGCTACCCCATGCAGACTCATAGGCCTGTCCAGAGGTATTCTTATCTCTCCCTACTATGTGACAATTTCTTCCAGACAGACTCTTTTCTCCTGACCCACAGGGCCTGGCACTTGGTAAGTATAGTACTTAATACATACTTGTTATAATCAAATAAGAATGAAATAACTTTCCTGCTTTTGATAACATGACTAGAGTTTAAGAAGGTAATGATTTTAAAGTACTCCTTGTAAGATTCCATGTTTCATTAATAAGAAAAGTAATACTTAGTTATAAATGACACTTTTTTCTTTTTTGTACCGGGAATGGTTATAAAGTGAAATTAAAACATACTTTTCAGGGCCAGGGATTTAGCTGAGTGGTTCCGCCGCCTGGTTCGCAAGCGCAAGATCCCAAGTTCGATCCCCAGTACCAAAAAACAAACATACTTTTCAATAATTTGGCTATGAACAAAGTTTTTTATAGATGAAATATTTTCTACCTAAAATACTCCTCCTGATTAGCTTCTGTTCTTTGTACACCAACTCGTTTATTCTGGAGCACTCTTCTCAGGAATAAAAGATTTCTCACCTTCAAGTGGTTAGAACAGTGGTCCCCAATTGAAGGTAACACTCCCTAGCTGTTAGGAACCAGGCCACATAGCAGGAGATAAATTGCAGGAAAAGATTCATTTGTATTTATAGCCACTCCTACCACCTGAGTTCCATCTCCTGTCAGATCATTAGCATTAGATTCTCACAGGTGAGTGAACCCTGCTGTGAACTGCTCCTACAGGGGCTTCCTGTGAGAATCTATTGGCGATCTGCAGTGGAGCTGAGGATTGATTGCAAATGCAGATTAGCATTAGCAGAGGGGTTTAACTGCACAGAGACCATAATAAATCAGTTGCTTGCAGACTCTTACCAAAACCCAATCAGTGAGAGGCAAGTGACAATTAAACTATACGTGGTGGCAGGTTTTAAGTCAGAATCCAACACTTGTTTTCATCTGCATAAGGTCCTCCCATTAATTATTTACCATTCCCATCTGTCCCTCTTTCCCACACTGCGTATTTGTCTCAGTCATAGTTTTGTTAAGCTCACAAGCCAACCCTGGCCAAGATGAGTGAAAAGTAAATATCACTGGAGAGCTTCTTTGAAAGGGGGGAAAGACCCAATGATGAGAAAGCAGAAGACTCCAAGACTGCCAACAAAAAAAAGCTGCATTTAAAAGGAAAATACCAAGAGTCCTACTTAAATAACAGGTTAATTATAGTAGGTGATTCACATTCTTCAAGCCTACTTTGTATAATATGTGGTGACTGACTTCCAATAAAGCTATGAAACCTTCAAAACTGCTTCACTGCATGGAGACCAACCATCTTACATTAGAAGAGAAGGGTTTGGGGTTTTTCCAAAGAAAAAATATGTGAACACAAAAAGAACAAAAAAGGCCACCACTTCTTGAAATGTGTCTGTACTAAGTGCCCATTCTTAGTGGCTAACTGCATTGCTGAAGCTAAGAAGCCCATCACTGTTGGTGAAGAAATGGTCCTGCTTGCTGATGAGAACAGTTGGTAGTGAGCTTTTAGGAAAGACTGCAGCTCAAAAAGTGGCATGTAGGGTCAGGGATTTAGCTCAGTGGTTTCGCCACCTGCTGTGCAAGTGCAAGGACCTGAGTTCGATCCCTGGTACCAAAAAAAGAAAAAGTGGCATGTATTCTTCTCTCAGCTAGTACCATAATTAGGCAATTGATGAAATGGCCCAGGATATTGAGGCATGATTGTTAGGATTAGTCATTGTGATACACAATCCAGGTTGAGAAATCTGATGTTGACAAGGCAACAATTCTTGTTTCTGTGCAATATATTTTTCAGGAGGATGTGCATTGAGGATATGTTATATGCACTTTTGTTGCCAATGAGTATCACAGCTGCAGAACTATTCAAGTCTTTGAATGATTACATATTAGAAAAACTTGAGTTGGTTGTTTTGTGTCAGTAATTATGCATGGACAGAGCAGCTGCCATGACTGAACATCTTTCTGGTTTCACTACTTGGGTCAAAGAGATTGCTTTTGAATGTCAGTCACTGTGCCATCCATAGAGAAATGCTGGCTAGCCAGCAATGTCTCTTGAACTTAACTTTTTGCAGGATGTGATTAAAATTACCAACCATATTAAAGTATATGCCCTTAACTCAATTCTGTTCGCACAGCTCTGTGAAGAAATAGATGCAGAGCACTGTCTGTCTTTTTTTTTTTTTTTTGGAGATAGAGTCTCGCTATGCAGACAGGCTGACCTTGAACTCCTGGCAGTCCTCTTGCTTCAGCCCCCTAAGTGCTGGGACTACAGGCTTGCACCAGCACACCCAGCCTCAGTCGTCTTCTCTTTTACACAGAAGCTAGGGCATGATCACCTTTTTTAGCTTTCAAAAGAGTTAGAGCACTGCTTCCCAATCCCAAAGACCCTCAAACTGAAAAGGAATGGATCTGCAACCCACTTGTGAATAAAGCAGGTGATCAGCTTTGTCTGTGTTTGGAGAGGATCAACTACATGAAATTGCAAATGATGGTGGCCTTAAAAGTGTACTTGAGAGAACCTGAGGTCTCCATCATATGTTCAAGATTAAAGTCAGGTGGAATATTCTGAGATTGCCACAGAAGCACCAAAAAGCCTTCTATTTCTGGCTTCCTGTTTTTGTGAAAAGCAGGGTTTTCTGCAATGACAGCAACCAAAATGAGATTAGACAGTAGACTAGACATATGCAGCACACTCTGGGTATCATTGTCTTCTCTCGTTACCCCTAGATAGGACCATCCAGTTGCAGGAAAACAAGTTTATGGTGACTTATGTAATTATATCCTAATATACTACAATGTAGTAATAATAGAAATAAAGAGTATAATAAATGTAATGGGCTTGAATCGTGCTGAAACTGTATATCCTCCCATCCCCATGAGTCCATGGGAAAAGTGTCTTCCACAAAACCAGTTGCAGGTGCCAAAAAGGTTGGCATAGTTGAAGCAGTGAGATTGTTTTTGGATCAGTCAGCCTGAAGAAACTTGTTCTCATGATTCCTAATGCTACTGGGCATGGTAGAACATGCCTATAATCCTGGCACTTGGGGGGCTGAGGCAGGAGAATCACATGTTCAAACGATTCAAAATGGTTTCTTAGTAAATGGTCCTCAAATTGGGAATCTAGAGAGCATAGACTGCTCCACCCGACCCGTAAAACTACTTGAAATTCTTATGGAACCATGGACTCGTGTGTCTTTGCCAGCTTGAGCTACATAGAGGGGGAAAAAAAAAAGAAACAATTTCCGATACTGTTGGGACTGCATCATTGTTATATTTGAAGCACTATTTTCTCTCTCTCCGTCTCCCCTCCTTCCCCACTCTTATTTTGTTTTTGTTTTTTGAGACAGGGTCTTACTATGTAGTTCAAGCTGGGCTTGAACTCACTGTATTGTAAAATCCAAGCTGGCCTTAATCTTACAGTGATCCTCTTGCTTCAGCCTCCTCAGCGTTGGGATTACAGACATGAGCTGAACATCTCTTTAAAAATATGTGTGTGTGTGTGTGTGTGTGTATTATATATTAACTTCAAAGGTAGAAATGGCCAAGAAAAAGGAAGAGGAAACACATCAGGCTGTTTTGATGCAATTAATGTTACAGGATCTGGAAACGTTTTTATAGTTTTTTGTTTTGCAGCAGACTGAGACAGGCAAAAATTTATTTATTTATTTTTGGTTGAGACAGGCAAAAATTAATGAGCTACATGGTGGTAAGTGGACAAAGTAGGACATCTAACCTCGTTCCAAATGTTTATGGCCCTTGTTCCCTTCACTGTAGGTTTCCAGTTATTCCTGAAATCTGCTTATTACCTAAGTTTGCCTCAACCTGGTGGAAACTCCTTGGAGAGAGGGGCCAGTTCCTAAGCACAAATATCAGTCAGGCAACAAATATTGGAGGGTTTCCTGTGTGCTAGGCATTGTGGTAAACATTCAGAAAAAAAAGACATGGGCCCTGTCCACTTCTAGTGTACCATCTACAAAGGAGAATTTTTTCCTTTCATTAGTCAATAAAAGTTACAAACAGGCAAAGTATGCAATAATGGAGAAGCCTCAGGTGCCTATGTAAGAGCCCCTAGCTTGGAATAAAGAGATCTGGTGAGCCTGCCTGAGAAGTCCTGGGACCATGGTCAGAGCTGGGCAAGCAGAGAAGAAAGGGCAGAGTGTGCAGGAGGCAAGAGAGAGCACAGTGAGTCCTGAGACCAGTGGAGAGAGCTGCTGTCTCACCAGAGGGCCACAGGAGTAGGATAGAGACAGGCCCAAACTGCACTGTGATCAGGACACAGCAGGTGCTAGGGGTGTTTTCTAGGTCTATGATCAGAGAAGCTGGCTCTGACCATTACTCAGAGGGAGGGAGCTTGCTTTGTTTTTTAACTTTTTGTGGTGAAAAGCTTCAGAGGTTGACAAAGGTAGAAATAATGGAACAAACCTGTGTTCTCATCACTCATAGCTGATCTTGTTATATATGTATGCATTCTTCTGTTCATGTCCCCCTGCTGTATTATTTTGAAATAAATCTTAGGTTGAAGTGGTACTGTACATCTAGTCTGCCAGACTTCACGCCTCCTGATTTTGTGTTGCACTTGGATGAAGGGGCTGAGCTATTGACCTGTAGAAAAAGGGTGGCTGTGAGTCTACTCTAGTGTCGGTGAGGGCCAGCCCATGGCTCCCATATACCTTTACAGGTGCACTCCACAGGGTATCTAAGGTGTTTAATGAATTCCATTTTGGACTATTTTCAGAAGGAGAAGATGAGGAGGACGAGGAAGATGAGGATGTTGAGGAAGAAGAGTTTGATGAAGAAGAGGATGAAGATGAAGATGAAGACGTAGAAGAAGATGAAGATGAAGTCAGTGAGGTCAGTGCACCGGTTTGGTTATTTTTGTAGTGCTGGTAATGGAACCTAGGGCCTCACACATGTTAGACAAGTGCTTTAGCACTGAGCTACATCCCCAGTACGATGCATCTGCTCCTTTTTTGTAGTAAAGGCAAAAATGTCTTAAGAAAGACAAGGAAAAGGCTTACTGAATAAAAATGTGAGTTTTGATTAATTCAGTCTTTGTCCTTATTTATTTTGTAGCACAAAAGATTGAACCCAGGGCCTCAACACATGCTAAGCAAGTGTTCTACCACTGAGCTAAGCTACATCTCTAACCCTTGTAGCCCTTCAAATATCAAATGATATGCTTACTGAATCCTAACTGGACACAGTGCTCAATTCTGCAAGTTAAGTTTTGGCCCTTCAACTTTGACAGAAAGGAACGAGTTGGGTATTCAGTAGGATGGAAAAACTGGAAATGCTGAGAACTGATAATATGTCCTTTGTTGTATCAAAAAGAGTTGTGTGTTTACCAAGTCTGAAGTTCTTCATGTATATTTAGTTTGGTTCAGTAAATATATGCTTGCTATATTGGAAGAAAAGTTGAGTGAGAATGTGATCCTGTCCTAAAAGAGCAGGTAGTCTGGTTTTTGGAGCACCAAATAATACAATAACCATGAGGATCCTAGGAGGATAGGGGAAAGGAGTAACTGTACCTTAACTGAAGGAGGCTTGGAAAATAGGCCGAGAATGTTTTCACTAAGAAGCATGTTCTTGTATAAAAGTAAAGCATCATATGATCTCATAGGTGTTTGATGACTTACAATCCTAGGGGAGTTTTGTGTAAGATTGGATGTGAGGGATTGGAGATATGTAGCTCATTGTTAGGGCTAATTTTCATGAAGCCCTAGGTTCAATCCCCAAAGTCCCCCCATAAAAATATAGAAAAAAATCATTGTCCAAATCTGCTTTGAAATTCAAGATTTTTAAATCATTTCTTAAATTTATCATTTTAAGTTGTATACTAATTAAACATATCTGACAAACTGCTTGCTTCTGAGTAAAAACTAACATTACTCTTCTTGATTTATTGTTAGATTTATTTGCAGCTGGGGATGTACCTCAGTGGCATAGTATTTTCCTAGACCGTATGAGGCCCTTGGGTCAATCCTTAGTACTGCCCCCCAAAAAGTGATTTTATTTACAAAGTGTATTTCTTTTTGTATTCCACGATTTGGCAGGATTAATTTTATAATGTTATGCTGTTTACCATTCTTTAGGAAGAAGAATTTGGACATGATGGAGAAATTGATGAAGATGAGGAGGATGAGGATGAAGATGAGGATGAAGGTGGGTCTAATGCATGCATTTTAGATCTCCTCAGTTTAAAGTTAGATGAAAGCCAGCATGATAGCACATGCCTGTATTCCCACCAGTGAAGCTAAGGCAGGAAGATTATGCTTGAGGTCAACCTGGGCTACATAGTTCAAGGGCAGTCTGAACTACAGACATAACAAGACCCTGTCTCAAAACAGATATAGAGGTCCGTTATTTAGGATGTCATACCACTGAGAAGATGATAAAATGCTCTTGGCCTCATTCCTTGTGGTCTTGTTAGTGCATCTGAGCTGGTGCAGCTTTCCCAGGAGTGCTACAGGACCTTCTGGTGCTTGAGGCCCTGGAGTCTGGCTAGTTCTTGATCTCCACATTTCAAGTGCTTTTAGATCTCCTCTCTTAGACTGGCAAGTATGAGATTTCTGTGTTGAATTTCTTTCATTAAAAAGGCTCACTAATTGGGTCATAATTTACTAGGATGTATAAATAGTACCTTTCCAGTTTTATCGCTATTACTTCTTTTCCTACCACAACCAAGAATAGTTAAATGGCTGTTATTTATTTATTTATTATGCATTGAGATTCTCCAGGTTGTTTAAGTTTTCAGAGAACCAGGTTGTTGCTGTGCTTTGCATTGGCACATACTTATTCAGCGTCTACTCTATGCCAAGCAATACCTGGTCACTGGTTTCAAGAGATTTTGAAATGTGATTTAATATAGATTTAATTAATTTCATTAAAATAGCCATGAGTTTTTACTAGTTGATAAAAGAGATTTCTGTCTCCATCTCAAATACTCTAAGAACATAAAAATCCTAAGAGGAACAGGGATGTGGCTCAGTGGTACTGTGCCTACCTGGAAAACACAAGGTCCTGAGTTCAATTCCCAGTACCGCAAAAATAAATTTAAAAAATTAAAATCCTAAGAAATCCTATTTTTAATTTGTCTTGTATCTCCTAAGCAAAGTAATGTTATGTCCATTAACACTGTCTTAGACAACATGCCTTTAGTCTCAAAGTCAATTTTTATTATTTGTACAGAGGAGGAAGAAAGTGGAAAAGGTGAAAAGAGGAAGAGAGAAACAGATGATGAAGGAGAAGATGATTAAGACCCCAAATAACCTGCAAAAACAGAACTGTTCAGTATTGGTTGGACTGCTCATGGATTTGGTAGCTGTTTAAAAAAAAAAAAAAAAAAGGTAGCTGTGATACCCCAGGACACCCACCTACCCAAAGAGCCAAAGAATAGTTCCTGTGACATTCCACCTTCCTCCATTTAGTCCCTCTTGGTAATCACACCAAGCCTGGGTACTTTGCCCCAACAAAATTGTAAGCGTTGTTAGGTTTTTGTGTAAGACTCTTGCTGTAGCGTGGATAGCTGTGATTGGTGAGTCAACCATCTGTGGCTACCAGTTACACTGAGATTGTAACAGCATTTTTACTTTCTGTACAACAAAAAAGCTTTGTAAATAAAATCTTAACATTTTGGGTCTGTTTTTTCATGCTTTTTTTTTTTAATGAAGTTTTTCTTAACAATAGGACATTATATGTGACAACTGCCAAAAAGTATTTTTAAGACTAAGTGAAATAAACATGTTACTCTTTGGTAAATCGTAGTTGTATGCTTACATTTTTAAATTCACCTGTAATTGTAAAGTAAGCTTATGTTAAAATTCTAAAGAACAGGGGTGGGTTTTTGTTTTTGTTTTTGGTGTTATATCAGTGGTTGTTAATGGAAAAATGAATGCACAAATGTATGGGGTCTTTGAGTATCTAATCCTCATTTTTGATGACTACAGGAGAAATTCAGGCTTTTAAAAAGTGTTCAGGGCCTGGGAATAGAGTTCTGGCAGAGCACTTGTCTAGCTAGCAAGCATGAGGACTTGGATTCAATCCCTAGCACCTTTTAATTTTTAGAATTCCATCCTCTGAGATCAGTGAAACCCAATATGTTAAATTTGAGTAATACGTTAATTAAGAAAAAGAGGATATAATATAAAAAAACGCCTTAACCAAGCTAGACATGATGACACGTGCCAGTAATCCCAGCACTTGGTAGGCTGAGGCAGTAGGATCATGAGTTCAAGTCCAGCTTGGGCTACATAGCAAGATCAAGGCTGCCCTGAACTACATAGTGAGACCCTGTCTGAAACACACAAAGTCCTTAACTAGAGTCCCAAAAGAGATCTGAATTCTAATTCTGGCTCTACTACTTTTTCTATATAACCTTGTGTTGACCTCTGGGTCCCTTCCCAGTCTAAAATTGAAGGGGTGTAACCAAATGGCTTCTGAAGTCTTGCAACATTGATGATCTCTAACCCCCATTGACACAGAGGTCTGGAGGAAAAAAATGAGTTTCACACCAAAACTGAATATGCATGGTTGACTGACAGGAAAGCAGAATGGCTTGTTAGCAATATAGGTGTGCTAAGGAGGCAGCAGTGTGTGAAAAGCCTCACCCACAGGCACTGCCCAAGACCAGCCCCACCTTAACAGAAGTGGAAATTTTCTCTATTCTTAGTCATCTTAAGGGGTTTGAGGGAGGGGAAGTTATTCCCTGTGTGTATTCAGTGACTTGGCTGTTTAGTGAAAATAGATATATGACAGTGTTGTCCATAATAGTTTTTTTTCTTTTTGTAGTGGAAGATTTGAGGATTATTTTACTATAATGTAGCTGTAGCTGTGGAATGCTTGTGAAAGCAATATGAAAGATTGGAATCTAACTTTATACAGGAAGACTTAGTCTGATTTGAGCCCCTAACTTACTTTAAAATCAAGTTGCCCATATGCTTTTTTAGTATTCATTTTTTGCAAAGAAAGTTAAAAGTGAATTTGAGCCGGGCATGGTGGTGCACACCTGTAATCCCAGCACTTGGGAGGTTGAGGCAGGAGGATCACCTTGAGTTCAAGGCCAGCCTGAGCTACATAGCAAGACCCTATGTCAAAAAGAGAAAGAATTTCTGGTTTAACTCTGACTTCCAAAACCACAAGGCCTTCTCTGCCACTTAGGAAATATTTATTTAATGCATTGTAAAAATGGTTTCTTCTGTCAGTGTTTTTATATATTAAATACCAAACATGGTAACTGAATAATTCTTCTTCCTGCAGCTATAAGTTTATGGAACCTTGTAGTATCTCCCAAACAGATAGCCCAGGCTTATTGGCTGGGTGAGAGGGAGCCCAATTGGGTTAGAGACAAGCCACCCCTTGGTGCTCACAGTATCTAGGAAGGAAGATGACAGCACAGGAGTGATCCTTACTAGGACTGAGGTCTGCATGAGTTAGTGTAGTGTAGAGGCTGGAGAGGTCGTGTCCTTTCTAGGGAAATTTTCCTAGAGAGAAAGATATTCAAGCTGTGTGGGTAAGTAAGGTTCAGAAATAGAAATGGAGAAAAGAGACACCAAATGAGTCAAAGGTGGGAATTTGATGGGAACATTTAGATAGAAATAGGGAGATTTAGTGGCACACGCCTGTAATCCCAGCACTGAGAAGGCTGAGGTGGTAGGATCACCGTAAGTGTAAGGCCAGCCTGAACTACGTAGTAAGACCCTGTCTCAAAAAAAAAGTAGCTGTAACTAGTGAAGGAAATACAATAGAGAAATAGATACTGAAGAAATTTGGAACTTTGGCATAGAGCAGTGGTAGTAACCCTTTAAAAGACCGTGCCAAACTCAAAAAGCACCAATTAAACGTGAATAGTAAGCCAGGGATTTAGCTCCGTGGTTCCGGCGCCTGCCTCGGTGCCTGCCTTGTAAGCGCAAGGTCCCGAGTTTGGTCCCCGGTACAAAAAAAAGAAAAAAAACCTGAATAGTGAGGTTTTAGTTCATCTTTTATCTTAAAAACACACGCATGCCATAGGTTCACTCCACTGTCACAGAGCCTTGTTGGCCAAACCCTTGTGCATTCCATATGTAGCCAGTGAGATGCTTAAACATCCTTAAGCCAGGATTTTATTTGTCTTTTTTCTTTTAAAATCATTTTAAAGGGGCCGGGGATTTAGCTCAGTGGTACCGCACCTGCCTTGCAAGTGCAAGTTCCTAAGTTCGATCCCAGGTACCAAAACAAATTATTTTCCCAGGAGCTTTTGACATGATTCTGCCCTCTGGGAGAGGCATGAGGCTCAATGGTGAAAGAACCTTGTTATAAAATCCTGAGAATCAGGGCTGGGGCTGTAGCTCAGTGGTAGCATGTGTGAGGCCCTAGGTCCTGTCCTTAGGACTAATAATAAAGATCTTTTTGGTGATGTCACAGCAGTCTGTATTTCTGGCGTTCTCTCCTATGTGAAAAAGAACTGCATGTAGTGGATTTGTAACAAATATTTGAGTACAAAATGACCAACTGAATGGGACTTTATTTATTTTTAACTGCAAGCCTGGATGACCAGTTCTAACTTGCAGGGCCAGTGGAGGTGTGTTCCACAAACACCTACCTGTGAAATGTCAGCATGCCATTTTATTTGAAGCCACAGTTCTGTGCTCTTAACTATTGCTTAATGTGAAAGGGGGGGGGGAGCATGGGGCAGGGCCAAAGACACCCACAGTGTCCTGGTGAAGTATTAGAAGAACCTAGCCTAGGGGGTCTAGGATGTAGTACAGTGGCAGAGTGCTTGCCTAGCATGCACAAAACCCTGCATTCAAGCCCCAGCATTGCTATTTTTTTTTTAAATAAACCTACAGAGAACCTAGCCTAGAAACCACGAGGCTTGCTCTTCCCTGGAGTTCACAGAACTCGGGTCCTGGAAAGGGATGGCACTTGCCATCTTGTGGGAGATGCTTGTGCCCTGCCCTTCACCCATCTCCATAAGTGATGCACAGACTGGTTAGATACAGGAGAGTGCAGCCCTTTCCTGGCCTAGCATTCCCATTTAGCTCATACTACCTTGCCACCAGGGAAGGGTGATGAAGCAGAACCATGAAGGGGTTTTTTTGCCCTTTTCTGTGACCTGCTTTCTCACATTGTGCTGACATCAATTTTAATAAGGCTATGATACCGCTGTGTTGACAGTTTGAAAAGGGAGTCAAGTTACTGGCAGACTTCAACCAGCCAAACAGTTGCTCCTTGGGAGAGCCACCAAGATTGTGGTGAGTGTGGAAGTTATTCTCAGAGCTGATTAGGCCAGCTGGAACTTCTCTGATGGAGTGGGTATTTTATAACTCCCCAGAGGTGTTGGAAGGGCATGCAGGAGAAAATTAGCCTTAGAGTTGCTCTATCTGATTAAGGAGCTTGCCCCTGGCCAAGAGGAGCAGAGGTCTGTGTTCATGTGGCAGGCGGGGAGGAGTAGAGCTGTGAGGGAGGCCTTAATCCAGAACCGGACGCTCTGTTAGCTGGCTGGTATTAGAGCTGCCTGAGCCACTTCCTTCCCTGAGCCTCCAGATTTTACTGAAAACCTGGGGCCCAAGCTAAGTGAGCTTGCATGTCATTCCAGCTGTCCAAGTCCCAGTATGGTATGCAGTGAATTTTAGCCAGCAGCAGGGATGCTAGCCATTGAGTCTCATGTTATTCCTCCTGGTCACCAGAGGAGCCAGGAAGAGTTGGGGCTAGTCATGATAGCAGCTGTGCTTTAGACTGATGGAGGAGAAAAGGAGAGACCAGTACGAGCCCAGTGAGCAGGTAATTAGTTATCCAGATAAAGCCAAGTGAGGGCTGTGCCCCCAGTTCTGACCCTAGATGAGCAAGATGTCTTCCAGAAGGTACAGTAGGAATGCACTACTAGTGGGACAGTTGGGCTAGTCACTCCTGTACTAGCAATTTATTTATTTTTAAATGTGTCCATCAATTTATTTTCTTTCTTTTTTTTTTTTTGGTACCAGGGATCGAACCTAGGACCTTAATGCTTGCGAGGCAGGTGGCGGCAACACTAGCTAAATCCCCAGCCAGCAATTTATTTTTTAAATTTCAAATAAAACAGCTTCATTAAACTAAAAATTTGTATACCACACAATTTATAAGCTTAAAATGTAAGAATCAGTATATTTTAACGCATTCACAGAATGGTACAACTATAACCACATTCACACTTAGGTCATTCTTATTAACCCAAATCAAAACACTGTACTAGCTGTCATCTACCCATCCCTCATGCTAAGTCTAGGACCACTGAGCTACTCTATCTTCATAGAGTTTCCTGTTATTTTTTGAGACAGTCTCAAAAAGGCTAACCTGAACTTTTGTGATCCTCCTGCCTCAACCTCCCAAAATGCTGAGATTACAGCTCCCACTATATCTGGTTTACAATGTCCTTTTTTTTTTCTAAATTTATTTTGAGATGGGGTCTTCCTATGTTGCCAAGACTGACCTTGAATTCCTTGCCTCAAGCAATCCTGCATCAGCCTTCTGAGTAGCTGGAATTACAGGTGTACACCACCACACCTGGCTTGAGTCCTGCTTTATTTGTTTGTTTTGAGACCAGATCTCACTATGTATTCCAGGCTGGCCTTGAACTCATAGTGATCCTCCTGCCTTAGCTTCCCAAGTGCTGGGATTACAGGCATGCGCCACCACATCTGGCTAAGTCCCACTTCTAATGTAAGGAGTGATGGCCCCTGATGTGTCCGTGGCACACTACAGTTTACATCACTCTTTTATATCCATTATCTGTTCAAAAGAAGCAGTGTGAGGGCCCCCATCTTTCAGATGAGGAAACTTAGGCTGAGAGTTTGTTTCAAGGTTAGTGTTGCCAAGTTCCAGCATGCCTGGCAAATCTGGTGTCCTGTCCTTCCAAGTGCCATTCCCAGGGAGAAGCCTGGGGTGAGGGAGCTGGCAGGACTGCTGGGACTAAGGCCACTCAGCTTGGGGGAAGCGCATTGTAGAAGGTCCGTTACATAGATGGGGACTTCAGAAGCACAGAGCTCTCCACAATGCAAATGATTTAGCAAGTGGAAGATAAGGAGAAAACAAAAAGTGAGGCTGCAGAAGTCCAAGTTCCCTGTGACATCTTCCCCTAAATCTGCATTGTGGATCACCTGGAACCAACCCAGCTTGTCTTCCCTGCCCCTGCTCTCCATGGCTGGTCCTCCTGGGCATTTCTTGGCTCAGGACTCTCAGTGGCTTCCCAGTGCCTGCAGACTTGGCTTCAAATCCTACCACTTTCTCACAACCTGGCTTCCCAGCCTTCCCTCTACCACTTGGCCCTACATGCCCACGTGCCACCTGCATATTCCCGTGCCTTTCACTGCAATCTTCATGTTCTCCACCATCCAGACACTTCCTCTGTCCATAAAATCAAAACCCATCCTTGTGTGCAAGGACTTGAGTGAAGGCATTGCCCTTGCACACAGCCGCCCTGTAGGCAGGAGGCTTCCTTCCATGGGTTCTGCCTTCTGTGTTCTCATGGCCTTGGGGTAGACTGCCTGCCCCTGTCTTGTCTCCTCTGCTAAACAGCATCCTGGGCCATATGTCTGACTCCTACACTACCACTCATGAGCCTTTTCTTCGTGACCAAATGCAGTAGTATCCTGGAATGCCCAAACGAGGTACCACACACCAGGGGCTCACACAACAGAAGTGTATTGTCTCAGTTCTGGAGGGTGGGAGCCTGAAATCAAAGGGTTGGCAAGATTGACTCCTGAGAGTAGTTACAAGCCTCCTTGGCTTATAGATGCCCATTTCATTTTATCTCTGTGTATGTGCATGCACATGGGAGTGCACGTGCATGTGCAAATTTCCTCTTTATATAGACATCAGTGATCTCAAATTGGGGCCACCCTAATGACTTCATCTGAACTAATTATATCTCCAGTGACCCTATTTCCAAATAGATTCTAAGGTGTTAAGGGTCAGGACTTCAATGTATGAATTGTGGGAGGACAGAATTCAACCCATAACACAAAACAAGTGAATCATGAAATCTTCTGAACAAAGAAGAGCAGTCAGACCCTTAAATCACCTCCCAGTTGGACATCAGTATGAGGTGGTGAAAAAAAGCCGTAAGCTCAGGGTTGGAGAGTAAAGTCAAAGCATGGTTTTCCTCCTAGCAGTTTTGTGATCTTGTAAGTCAGCTATTCCAAACACTAATTCTCTTCCAAAAGATACAAACCCACTTTAAGGATCTGATGCCCCTCCCAGTCCTGCAAAAAGAATTGTTTTATTTTGAAGAAGGTTAAGATAGCAGCAAATGATTTAGGGGTGCCTAGAGTCCCACAAATCAGAACCCACCAAATCACACTAACACAGTTGGTGTGCCCAGACACTTGCGGAAACTTCTACCACTCAGTGTGTAGATAAAGAAAAACCAACTCAATCTCTCACTTCTCCTGCAACACTCACACAACCCAGCTCAACTCTAATGCCGAATGTGTGGGAGTTTTCCCTACATGCCAAGCAGTTTATTCTGCAGCAGCAAACACTCGCTGAGTGTCCACTAATTCAATTGTCTTCTTGCATGGTCTACCTGGAGGGAGCGTCAGATGCCGCAGGTAGGTCTCACAGGACTGCCTCCTACTTCAATGCCAGTTGCAAGCCCCAGGTTGTTTTTGCTGGGCTTCTGCCCGGCCAGTGATAAACCTGGTTCCCACAGTCCCTCTTCAGGTTCCTCTGGTTTGCTACAGCAGCTCACGGAACTGCAAATGCTCAGGTTTACAGTTTAGCATAAAAGATACTACAAAGGATACAGGTGCAGAGATGCATGGGACAAGGCATCAGAGATCCACAGAGCTTTTCAAGTCTATGACCTGCCTTGGGGAAGTGAAATTCTCTCTCTCCTTTTTTTTTTTGGTACCAGGGATCAAACACAGGACCTTGCGCTTGTGAGGTGGGTGATGGAACCACTGAGCTAAATTCCCGGCCCAGAAATTCTATTTTCTATAGCTTGCTTGGAGAAGGAGCTGTGTGGTTTTCACGAATGAAAACAAAAAAATAAATATCATAATATGCTGGAAACTCCTAGGCAAAATGCCTAACTTTTTTTTTTGTACTGGGGCTCGAACTTGGGTCCTTGCACTTGCAAGGCAGACAGCAGAACCACTGAACTAAATTGCTGGCCCACCTATCTGATTTTTATGGGATGCCTTAGTGCTTGCGGAACATCCACAAGGCCTTGGGTTCCATCCCCAGCACCACAAAATATATAAATTAAAAATAAGAAGCTTCTGTTTTTCAAATTTTTTTTTCAGTACTGGGGATCAAACTCAGGACTTTGCACTTGTCAGGCAGGCGCAGTGCCACTGAGCTAAATCCCCAGGCCTATTTTTCAATTTTTTTTGATGAGGTCAGGCTATGTACTCCAGGCTGGCCTTGAACTCACTATGTAACCCAGGCTGGCCTTGAACTTGCAGTGATCCTCATGTCTCAGCCTTCCAAGCACTGGGATTACAGGTATGTGTCACCATGTGCACATCATGAAGGTTTTAACCATTTGATATTCTACTCGTGTCAATGTTCAATGTTAGAATCACTCTCCTTCACAGGTCAGCATCTTCATTAAAATGTGCACATGAGCCAGGTATGGTGGCACAGGTCTGTAATCCCAGCACTTAGAAGGCAAAGGGAAGAGGATCGCTGCAAGATTTAGGCCAGCCCGAGCTTCATAGTGAGTTCAACCTAAACTACATAGCCAGACACTGTCTCTAAATAAACAAACAAATAAAATAAAATGTAGAACTGATACTGGATGATGAATCTTTTGACTCAGAGATGGTAGAGACAAGAATGGGCCAGATATTGCAAGCACACACTCATTCTAGGCAAACCTGTATGGGAAGGGGAACATCAGCCCAACTGGGGACCTGGCTGAAAGGAGTCAGCAGTTCGTCAAGAGAGTGACCAAGCTGCTGCTCACAGAACAAAGAGAGCAGGTTTTTACTGGTTTCCTGGGATGAGCTGAACTCCCATTAATTTTCCCTGGTTGGCCTGGGGTAGAGTTCCAAAAGATGCTTATTATCGTGATGGATTTGGATCGCTGGGTGGCTGTGGTTAACTCACCCTAGAAGCTGTTGAATTTTCTTGTATCTGGCACCATCATCCTGCACAGACTATCCCAGGCTTGTACTTGGTGGGAACTACTGATACGGCTGGCGTCACTGTGTTGCCCAAATGTCCTGGCCTTGTGACAGAGCTGAAGGACGTTTGGTGCGTAAGCTGTGATAGATCATGAAGGATGGGGAGGAGAAACACACACCAGCACCAGTGGGCAATAGGCCAAACTAACCCTGTATTATAGTTCTGGAGAAAACAAGTTGTTCCCCTTTTTTGTGTGTGGTACCCGAAATTGAACTCAGGACTTTGCATTTGCCAGGCAGGGGTGGCACCACTGAGCTACATCCCCCCAATGTTGTTCCCTTTCCAGTTCACCTACTCCTCTCCTCACTCCCATCTCCCCATCCCCAGACTCTGTTTTTCAATGAACCAACTCTTTGATACACTGAACCTTTGTACTGTTTTTTATCTCAATTTCACTGATCTTTACACTTTCTCTTTTTTCAGTACAAAAAAAAAAGTGATTTTAAGCTGACTAACAGCAAGTGAGGCTAGATTTTTTCATAGTAACAATTTCTCACTTTATGGAAACATTCCGCTTCTATCATTTTTTTTTTTTTTTTGTGGGCACTGGGGCTCAAACTCAGGCCCCTGTACTTGCAAGGGAGGTGGCGGAACCACTGAGCTAAATCCCCAGCCCTCTGCTTCTGTCATTTTGTCAAGGTCTCATGACAAGTCTGTTGAAATATGCTGTGCTAACTGGGTCCAGGAGTTTGTCATCCCAGCCTTCTGTCTTACCATTGTCCCATCATAGCGGTCCCTAGCTGTTTAGAGTCAATGGAATGTCTACCAGGAGTATCCTGTCCCTTGTTCTAGGCATTATATCTCTATTTATATAGCCTTAGCTACCAGCCTTTCTTAATATGACATATGACCACAGCACTGGACTCAGTGCACTGAGACTTCCTAGGTGTGCTGTGTGCCTGTCTCCCCGACTTCCCCATCCTGGACCTGGTAACATTGCAGGCTCTAGAGAAGTTTTTCAGTCTGACAGTGGTTCTCCCCCAAGTGACTTCTCTAGAGGCCACTTAGCACAATGAACCAAAAAGTCCTCCTTGGTCCTGCAGGACCCACTCTTCATGTCTCTGTGAATGTGGGGACAGTTCTTTGAGGAAAGCAAGACAGTAGTACCCACAAGGTATTACTGGGGCAGCAATACCTCCAGGAATAAATTCAGAACCACTGCCCACATGGGGGCAGCCATCCATGTCAGAAGTGATCCCATGCTTGTGGGAAGAAATCACTCCATTCATTCACTCGTTCAACTCACTGAGCACCTGCTATGTACACAGCTCTGTGATAATGCTGTTTATTTGGAAAGGCTCAAATGCAGCAGATCATGAGTTATATTTATATATGAGAATAGAAAGAAGAACAAGATAGAAACAGTCCTGAGTGCGCAGAATTCACAGGCTAGTGGGCAGAACAATTACACAGGTAAGCAGCTACAATAGAGTGTGTAAGTTCTGCTGTATAAGGTGGTGTGGGAACTGAGAAGAAGCAGGGCAGGGACAGAGCACCAGAGGAAAGGACACCTGTAGCTGAGACCTGAGGACAGGGTAGGAGGGAGCCAGGCCACGTGGGAAAGAAGAGAGTTCCAGGCCAAAGAAACAGCACGTGCAACAGGCTACAGGCAGAGGGCTGAGAGAGACTCAGCATGGACCACAGAGTAAATAAGCAGGATGAGGCTAGGGCAGTGGGATGGGAAAAGTTGGAAAGAGTCTGGATTTTATTCTAGGAGCACACAGGGATCTGTGAAGGGCCTTAAACAAGAAAGTGATAGGACCAAAATTTCTTTTTGAAATTTTACGTGGAGCCAGGCATGGTGGCTCATGTTTGTAATCGCTGCAGTCTGGAAGGCTGAGACAGGGGGATCAGCCTAGGCAACTTAGTGAGATCCTGTCTCAACATTTTACAAAATTTTATAAGGGGCTGGAGCTCAGTGTGAAGACCTTGGGTTCAGTCCCACTCCTGAAAAAAAAGAAAGGAGGAAGTGGAGAAGGAGAGGGAGGAATTGTATTGCCAAGTTCAGGAATCATGGACTTGGGCTGTATCAGTGCAATGTTGCCCCTGAACTTACAGGTGTGACAAGCCACCCAGAGAGGCTTGGAGAATTCCTATGAAGAAAAAGCACCCAACAGAACCCTAAGGCGCCTGGTGGTTAAAGGTCAGGAGGGAAGGAATCTGTAGGGTAATAAGACAAGAGGCAGCCAGAGCTGTCAGAAGGCAACAGGAGGGTGATGCTACTGACAGGTCAGATGACACCAAAGACAATGCCGCCAGAAGGTTGGGGGTCACCTGCATTCAAGCTTTTAAGGCAGCACGTAGATAAGACCTGAGGTACACCATTGCTGACTGCCCAGAGGCCAGGCTGAGAGAGCTGGGAGGGCCTAGAGGGAGAGAGGAGACAGTGAGTCTCCTGCAAGAGGTCTCATTGTGAAGAGAGGTCTGGTTTAGG
The DNA here is from genome assembly GCF_000247695.1 of Heterocephalus glaber. Next base: position 2,803,816 of record NW_004624825.1, on the reverse strand, counting down.
CTGGAATGAGGACCTGGGGAGTGAGAGCATTCTTGTCCAAGTTAAAGGGTGTGACATGCTCAGTGCTCATGGACAATGCTGAGGTCGAATATACAGATATACAGGAGATAGACCATCAAGCAGGCCTTATGCTGTAGCACTAAGATCGGTGCTTGGAAATTGAAGGCCAGAGGCTTTAGGTTTGCTATAAAGAAGAATGAAGAACAAAGGAACTGAAGTGGGAATGGGTGGAAAGATCTCTGCAGAGCACAGTGGAAGGAGTAGAGCTGAGGGTATTGTGGAACAAATCCTAACCCATATCGGTTTTTGAACAATGAGAGTGAGGCACCCTGTTCACAGATTTGAATTCTTGATCCCTGGGATGGGATCATTTTCTTTTAAGAAGGGGGCATGCAATTAGCAAGTGAACTCTGAGCTTCGAATAGTGGGATGCACCAGTAATCCCACCACTCTGTGAGGCTAAAGCAGGAGGATGACAAACTGGAGTCCAGCCCACACAACTTGGTGACTTAGGGAGTCCTGTCTCAAAATTAAAAATGACAAAAAAGTTGAGAATGTAGCTTTGTGTGAAGGCCCTAAATTCAATCCTCCCTCCCCTCAAAAAAGTGAACTCTGCATTTCTGAATGAGGTTGGCTTGTAAAATTTCCCTCATTTACTCATCATTGAAGGTCTCACATTTTATACAAAAATCAACACAAAATTTGGAATGGTGGTACACGCCTGTAATCCCAGCACTCTGGGAGGCTGAGCAAGAGAACTGCAAGTTCAATCTCAGCCTGGGCAATTTAGCAAGACCCTGTCTCAAAAAATAAACAGGGATGAGGGTGTAGCTCAGTGTGAAACCCTGGTTCAATCTTCAGTAGCACAAAATGATGATAGATAGATTGATAGATAAACTTCAAATGGATCACAGGTTTAAATGTAACCATAAAACTATAAAACTTTCAGACAAAAAGCCTAAGAGATAAACTTTAGAGTCTAGGGCTAGGCAAAGAGCTCTTAAATTTAGTTCAAAAAGCATGATCCATCAAAGGAAACACTGGAAAACTAGACTACATCTATTATGATTTAGCTCTAAAATGTTCCCCCAAATCCTCATGTGTTCAGAGGTGGGGCTTTTGGAAGGTGAGTTGATTGTGGGGCCTCTCTAGTCATCAGCGGGTTGATCCCCTGTTGTGTGCATGCTGAGTGTGCTGTGGGAGCAGAGTCTGGTGGGAAGAGGCAGCTGGCTGGGGCGTGGTCTAGAAGAACATGTCTCCCTCCCCAGCTTCTCCCTATGCTCTCTCCTTCCTGGTTGCCATAAGAAGAACAACTGTTCTCCAGCCAGTTTCTGCCATGTTGTTTCCACCTTGGAGCCTGCTGACCATGGACTAAAACTTCTACAACTGTGAGCCAAAATAAACCTCTTCTCCTTTAAACTGTAGGGTACTGAGTCAGAGCGATGAGAGAAGTGACTAAGATGTCATCAAAACTCCAAGCCTTTTCTTGGCAAAGGACCTTGTAACAAAGATATAAAGGACAAGCCACAGCCACTGGCTAGGAGCAAATATTTGTAAACCCCATATCTAACAGAAGAATTAGTGTGGAGAAGTATGAAGATCTCTCAAAATGCAGCAGAACAAACCAAAAGAATTAGGAAACCGTCAAAAGATATGAAAAGATTTCACCAAAGAGGACATACGAAGGACAAATAAGCACATGAAAAGATACTCAAGATCATTGGCCCTTTAATAAATCCCACAATGAGCTACCACTGCATGCTATCAGACTTGGCAAAATAAAAAATAGTTACAACACCCACTGCCAATGAAAATGCAGGGAAACAGGGAAACATGTTGCTGGTGGGAACATAAAATAGTACTGTCATTCTGGAAAACAGTTTGACAGTTTCTTCTTCAACTAAACATGTAACTACCATATGATTCAGATATTACACTGTTGGGCATTATTTCAGGGAAATAAAAACTTACGTTTACACACGATAATATGTGCACAAATGTTGAAAGCAGCCATATTCATAGTAGCCCCCGATGGAAATGACCAGATGTTCTTCAGTGGGGTGAATGGGTAACTAAACTGTGCTTTTCCCATTCCACGGAATACAACTCAGCAGTAAAAAAGAACATAGTACTGATACACCAGCCACCTGGGTGAATCCCCAGAAAATTATGCTGAGGGATGAAAGCCCCTCCTAAAAGATTACATGCTATGAGGTTCCATTTATACAACATTCTTAAAGTGACACAATTGTAGCACTGGTTTCCGGGGGCTGGGGTGAAGGTGGGCTGGAGGGAAGTGGGTATCTGTAGATGAAAATAAGTGAGGGATCCTGGTGGTTCATGGGGTGCTTCTGGGATGACTCAGAGAATCCGAGGGGAGGCTGGAGACATGGGAGATGAGAGGCTCTGTGTACCCGGTTAGCAGAATCGCATGGATTTTTTTCCCCCGAGGACCACCAGGCTTGGAATCTCCATTAGCAGAGAATCCTGGGAGAACGAGCCTGGCTGACACAGCGTTGGAAGGATGCCCACATCCAACTCCCATCTGTCTCTCCAGTTTTAGACATCCTAGCAAGTGTGAAGCGGTGTCTCATTGTGGTTTTGTTTTGCATTTCCTAAGGACTAACAACATTGATCATTTTTTTATATCTTTATTGACCTGGATGTCTTTTTTTCCCTTTTTTTCACTACTGTATGGTTTAGATCTAAAATGTTCCCCAAAAGTCTCATGTGTTTGGAAGGAGACTGGGTCATGGGAATGCAGTATTCATCGGTGGATTAGTCCCTTGATGAATTCATGGAATTGGGGCCTCATCTGAAGAGATGAGTCACTGAGGTGTGACCTGGACAGATGGGTTCTTTTTTTTTTTCTTTTAAGACAGGGTCTTGCTATGGAGTTCAGGGTGGCCTTGAACTCACAGTGGTCCTCCTGCCTCAGCCTCCCCAGTGCTAGGATCACAGGGGTGCATCACCACACCTGGCTCTGGAAGAGTGTATTCTGGTCCCTGCCTCCTTCCTCCCTTCTCTCTCTCTGCTTGCCAGCTGCCATGAAATGAGCAGCTTTTCTCCTATGCACTTTTACTGTGAATGTTTCCCTTGGAGCCCAGACAACCATGGACTAAATCCACTGAAATTGAGCCAAAATAAATCTCTCCTCCTTTAAACTGAGATGTTGGGTATTTTGTCTTAGTAACGGAAAAGCTAATATAGTTGGGCGTAGAACCCAGGGACTCATGCATATTAGGCAAGTGCTGTACCACTGAGCTACATGTCCACTTCTTTTATACAGTAGTTTGTTCTCTCTCTCTCTCTGTCTCTGTTGGCCCCCAACTTGCAACCTCTTGCCTCAGCCTCATTAATAGCTGGGATTACAGGCATGCACCACACATCTGTCTCCAAATACTATCTTTGAACACGTCTGGACCAATCTGGTTAGCCTCAGGTTGGCAGCATTACATAGCATCTCCAGGTTGCCATGGAGAGTTCTCATGTCCTGGAGCTGTGTTCAGAGATGGCTGTGAGCAAGCAGGCTGGTGATGAAGGTCTGGACTTATCCCTGAGGTCACAGATCTCGAAACTCTGCTCATGTTCAAGGTTCCCAAGGACAGCATGAGGCGAGAAGAGAGCAAGTTGTTAAAGTTTTGGGAACTTTTCAAAGCTAAGGATGAGAAGGAGAGGTGGAGACACATCACAGACCACTTTCCTCAGAGCTGGGGTTGGACCGGGAGGGAGGCCAGTGACAGACATAACCTGTCAGGATGAGTCTGAGGGTGGAACGGTCTCAGCAGACCACAGGGGGTGGAAACAAATTAGGGAACAGAAGCTTAGGAATTGAGACTCTTTCTAAATGTTGGTAGGTGTGTGTGTGAAGGTTGCTGCTGTACCCTTTCTCATGTGGGCCTCACTACTGCCCTCTGGTGGTGGCTTTCCCCATTTTCCAGAGGAGGTAGTTGAGAAGTTCAGGACAGGACACTGTTTCAGCATCCTGTGAGGATTCAGTGTAGGAAGAGATGATGATGATGACGATTTTTTTTAGTTTTAGTTTTTGTTTTATTGTTTGTTTGGTTTTGGTACTGGGGATCGAATTCGGGACCTTGTGCTTGCGCGGCAGGAGCCGGAACCACTGAGCTAAATCCCTGGCCCTAGTTTTGATTTTTTGAGACAAGGTCTCACTATATAGTTCAGGCTTGCCTTCAACTCACTATGTAGCCCAGATTGGCCTCAAATTCACAGCAATCCTCCTGCCTCAGCCTCCCAAATGCTGGGATCACCACACCTGGCCCTATTATTATTATTGGTTTTCTGAGACAGAATCTGTCTATGTAGTCCAGGCTGGCCTTGAATTCACTATATATCCCATGCGAGCCTCAAACTCATGGTGACCCTCCTGCCTCAGCCTCTCAAGTTCCCTTTTTTTTAAAAAAAAAGTGTCACTAAGCTAGCCTTGAACTTGTGATCCTCCTACCTCAGCTCCTAAATAGCTGTCCCACCATGCTTCACTTTCTAAAGAAGTTTCTTGGATATGGGGACATAGCTCAGTAGTACCATACACTCAGAGTCCTGAATTTGATCCTCAGTGCATACATGTGCGCACACGCACGTGTGCACACACACACACACATTTTTTGAATTGGTTTCTCACATACAACTCTGTTTTTCTGTTGCCCTTATAATTCACATCAAATATTAAATGTGAATATGGCTTCCTTTTGTTGTAAATGACTTTGATGTAAACTACAGTTTACAGGAAAAGCACCATGGCTCTCTTTTCTCCATTCTGCCTCAGCGCTGGATGTGGCACACAGCAGACTCTTAGAAAAGATTTGCTGGCTGTACATGTGAGGTGCTTTTGGGAATTGGAGTCTGGTAAGGTGTGCCACAGAATCCTTCAAGGGAGACAGTACGAGCTCACTGACAGGACACCTCACACACCACCCCAGGGGGTGACAGGGTTGGCCTTGTTCTCCAGGACAAGACCAAGGTCAAGGAAGCAGGAGGCCAGTGTGGGCCAGGCAGGGTGTGACCAGCAAGGGTGCCTGTAAGCAGAATGGCTGAGAACCTTGGAAGGACTGGACTCTGGCCAAGTGACATCAGGGCAGGTCCTTGGCAGCTGGGATTGGGGAGCAAGAGTGTGTCCATAGTTCACTTCTTTCTCAGAGGAACTGGCTGAAAAACTGACCTCAGTGAAAACAGGACAGTCTGTTCCCCTCAAGAGGCTGGATGAGGCCTGAGGAATAAATGGATGAAGTCAATTCTCCTTCAGTTTTTACAGCCATCTCTTCTTTTCCAGACTTGCTCTTCAGAAAATGTTCATCAAGTCTGGTAGCACGTGCCTATAATCCCACTACTCAGGAGGCTGAGACAGGGGGATCACGAGTTCAAACCCAGCGTGGGCAACCTATCCTGACCCTATCTAAAAGTCTGGGGTGGGTGTGGCTCAGTAGTAGAGTGTTTGGATAGCAGGTACAAGTCCCTGGGTTTGATCTCCATGACTAGAATATCTTCTAGGTGTTAAGAAGTCATGTGCTTGGTGCTGCAGATGAAGCAGGAAATAATCCAGGTTCAGCTTTTAAGGAGCACTCATCTCCAAAGGACATGGTTCTCCAGCTCTGCACAACACAAGGCAGAGCCCTGCTCTGCTTCTCCCTGGCACCACAAGTCCCCAGGGTTTGGGGCTGAGCAGGTGTCGCAACGGGCCCTGACCTGAAGGAACTCACGGTCTAGAGGGAATACGATGGAGAGAAGAGGCAGCTACCAAGGGTGAGAAGTGGGTAAAGAGGGTTCCCTGTGTGCCCAGAGATCAGGCAAGGGTCTGAGACACAGTGACTGCCATTTTGAAGGACCTGCAGAAGAAAGTGACCAGCCTGGCTCTGTAGGATAGAGGTGGAGGAAGGGGGAGTGAGTACACACAGGAAGCAGCCTGCTCCAAGGCCTGGAGGTGACAGAATAGGATCTTTTAGGGGGACCCAAAATAGTTCAGTGTAGCTGGAGCATGGAATGGCAAAAAAACTAGGCAGTCTGGGCGTGGTGGCACATGCCTGTAATCCCAGCACTCGGGAGGCTGAGGTAGGAGGATTTCGTGGAGTTGGAGGCCAGCCTGAGCTACATAGTGAGACCCTGTCTCCAAAAATCCAAACCAAACCAAACCAAACCAAAAACCAGGCATAGTCTAGGTTGGAGGCAGCATTCAGGGCAGCCCCGGGTTTAATGTGGAAACTGGTTCAAACTCAACCCCATGACCCAGCACTCTAGGTATTCTAGTTTCTCGAAAATGAAGTCGTGCCCTTTCCTGCCAGTAACAGGAAAGAGTCTCTCAATGGTTTTAATTTGTTTTAGAAGATCTTCCCACATGTTTTCATCCATTCTGACAGATTAGTAGAAAAGGCCACTGAAAGCACCAGAAACTGACTTTAAAAATGAGCCCAAGAATGGAAATAAAACTGCAGCTTTTTCTCCTTATGAGGTAAGGTAAAGTTGTACTTTAATTTACTAAAGTTTGTATTTAGTTACAAATAACATCAGCCTAACTTGCTTTTCTGGGATGACTATTTTAAAATGTGATTTCTCCTTTTTTCCCTTTAGAATAAATTTCCACTTCTTCACAAATTAGGCAAAACCACAATGATTTTCTGTAGCCAAAGGTGAGTAAGTTATTTTAGTGCTGGATTTCCTTCTGCCGGAGGTCAGGGCCTGTGGCGTGGCTATTTAAATTTGAAAGGGAAAGTCTGCTAACAGGCGCCCCTGGAACTAGGGTCTCTGCTTCAGTTTCCCGCCTCCAACTCCTTCATCCCTTTGCTGTTGCCCTTGGTTTCCAAACCTGAACTTCCCGAGGACCCCTCAACGCTGAAACCTCCTTCCGGCCCAGGGGCCATTTCCCACCTACTTTAACAACCGCGTTGTTGCAAGTAAAGGCCTGCTTTTGTCCCCTTTCTTTCCTTATCTACTCTTCTCCACCAAATCTGCTGCCTCCAACAGCGCTCTCTCTGACCTCTTCCTCCGACAGCGCTCTCTCTGATCCACTGATCTCTTCTTGTTCCTCATTGTCCTGGCTTGCTGTGGGCCTTTGACGCTGTATACTCAGGACGGACTGGTCCTCTCTTACTGGCTTCTGGTTCTTTACTCGTCTCTCTTTCCTCTGGGGCAGCTTTGAGGCCGCCTCCTCCACACTGCTCTCTGGTCTCCTTCAGCAATCTGCTCTGCCCTCAGGCTTTTCTTCTCTCACAATGGCTCCAGATCTCTCTCCCAAGCAGACGTTACTCTGAGCCTCAGAGCTGCCTTTCTTCCTGCCCGGTGGGCAGTTTCAACCGCTCATAACAAGTCCGAAATCTATGCTCTTCTTCCAGTTGTTACTTTGCTCTTCAGTTCTGGTAAGTCAATCGGCCTAACTCATTTCCCAATTTTATCCAACATCCAAGTAAGTGTATTGTAGGAGCTTTGGCTCCACACAGTACAAAGTCCCAGTTCCAGCTCTGCTCTGGCTTTCTGGGTGGCTTTGGTAAAGACACCAGGACTTCTTGAGCCTGTTGCCTCCTATATAATATGGAAGGGCTACCAATTTACTGAAAATTTACTACACCAAGTACTGTGACCAAGGGTTTCTATACAGCACCTCACGGTTCCATACCATTTTTCCTGTTTCAGATAAAAAAGAAAATAACGCTCAGAAGCAGCGTATTCATGATCAAGAGTTGACTGGGATTCTAACTCTAGAACCCCTGTGGTTTCCATTACACCGTAGGGAGCGCTGTCCCCACGCCCTCAGGAGCTGTGCGTAGGATAAACCAGCGGAGGGGTCCCCGCCTACTCCAGCGAAACTCTGCGAGGACCACGCCTCACTGACTGCGACTTGCCCTGCGCGGAAGTGGGCGAGGCCTCGGGACCAGGAGGCCCCGCCCCACCGCCGGGCCCCGAAGGCTCCGCCCCCGCTCCCGATTGGCTATCGGGAGAGAGGCGGGCCCCGGGGATTGGCTGCGTGGCGTCCACGGGCTGACGTGGCGGGGCGGTGTGCGGACCCGCCGGGCCGAGTGCTGGACTGACCCTGGGTGCAGCGGCGGTACTGAGGTGGACCGCAAGGCGCGGGAGCGAGAGCCGTCGCGATGCCGCTAGAACTGGAGTTGTGTCCGGGGCGCTGGGTGGGCGGGAAGCACCCATGCTTCATCATTGCCGAAATCGGCCAGAACCACCAGGGCGACCTGGAAGTAGCCAAACGCTTGATCCGCACCGCCAAGGTGAGGGGCGAGCTCCCGGGGAGAGGGGCGCGGCCGCGGGGAGCCCGGGACGCCTTCTCCTCTCCATGCCTTGCAGCCTGCCTGTTCTCCGGGCTCTCCATTTGCGTTTTCTAGGTCTTCTGAAGCCCTCTTCCTCACCCCACCACCTCCCTTCTGACTTGTCTGAGATTCACCAGTCGCCTCTTGATCTCTTTCCCCTTCTGGTGCCAGAACAATTTTTCCAAATCACAGATCTTAGTCCTGCCTTCCATCTTCGTAGATCTCAATGCCCAGGCCCCTTCCTGCCTATCGTATTTCATCTCTGACATCCTCCCACGACACTGAGTTCCAGGAATTACAGTCCTGGGAAGTTGCTGTGGTCCCTCTACCTGCCACAACCTCCTGGTTTAATCTCGGTGAGCCTCAGTTTCCTCATTTGAAACCTCATCTTGATAGATGATAGTTGTGACTCCAGCCCCTAGCCTGCTTTAGAAATAGCTCACGCCACCTTTCCCTTCTTCAGTGCTGTTCTCCTGATTTCCTGTCATTTATGATTAAGTTTTATCTTACTCTTCTTTCAGGACTGCTTTTACGGAAGCCTGATCACTGAATCATAAAAGTACTTTATAAAAGTAACAATTTTGGAATTCTTTTTCAGATACTGAATTAAGCGCTTTAAATGTTAATTCCTGCAGCAACCCAAAGTCAGAAATGCTGTTGATTTCATTTTTAAGGCTCAGAAAGTATAGCAGCTTGTTCAAGAGTAAATAATGACTTTTTAAAAATATTTGTTCTAGCCACATGGCTCCATGCTTTATATTCTAACATTGTTTTCTTTTTTAAATGTTTATTTATTATTTTATTTATTTTATTTTTGGTACTGGAAATGGAACTCAGGGCCTAGCACTTGCCAGGCAGGCACTGTGCTGTTGAGCTACATCCCTGTAACATTGCTTTCAAGGGGGAAATTGCTGCTTTTAATTTACAGGAGCAGCTTGTTTTTCCAAGGTGTGACTTCTTTGCCTGCTGAAGTAAAAATGCTTAAAATAGTGAAACCATGGACACAAAATTAATAGTTTCTCTCAGACTTTCCCTCTTTTAATTTTAGGAACTAGTTTTCCAGCGGGAAGAGAAAGAGGAGATTGAAGTTGTATCACAGTGGAAGGAGCTCTGACTGGACTTAGAGTTAGGGCACCAATGGAGTTAGCTGGCTAATCTTGGGCTGGTGACTTTTTTTCTCAAGGCCTTAGTTTTCTTCACAGTGTGTGCACGCTTGCGCATGCGTGTGCTTGTTGTTTTAAAGTTTAAAGAATAGAATTGCTTGAAAATCTTGTATTTCAGAATTTATTTTTGATTTTGCTGCCATTTGTAGATGGAGTCACATTTGCAAGTTTAGTTACCCAGCCAGGCAATGTAGTGCACGCCTGTAATCCCAGCATTCCGGAGGCTGAGGCAGGAGCATTGCTGTGAGTTTGAGGCCAGACTAGGTTACATAGTGAGTTCAAGGCCAGCCTGTCTCAAAAAAAAAAAAAAAAAAAAGTTTAGTTACTCAGAGTGTATTATACACAAGCTGGTTTACTCATACAATGAATCTGTTTGCAATATTAAAAGTAGATTTTATTCAGTTATTTTTATTGTAGTAAAATATATTGTATAACAGTATATAAATATAATTAGAAACTTACTCTTTGAACATACTTCCAGCTTTCACATTTTGATGTAAATAGAGTGTCACTCCCTTGTTCCTCATGGAGTACTGAAGCTTGGTTTTGCCAGTAGAAAGGCAGTAAAACCTTGAACAAAGAAACTGTCAGCATTACAGTATGCAACTTAATTATATTTTATTTTCATTTTGTGGTGCTGGAATCAGACCCAGTACCTTGCATATAGACTCAGCAAGTGTTCTATCACTGAACTACAGCCCCAGTCCCAGCATTGTGGTAAAACAATGACAGTAACTGTGTTTTTGGAAGCTAGAGTTCACCATGGCACTGAACAGATAATCACTCATTTTTAGACAAGTTTGAAAAAGACAAGGAAGAGCCTGCTTTCTCCCCATACAACTACTGTTATGCAGAATGCAATGGAACTTGCCTGAGTTCTTATCAGCGGTTTCTGCTATTTCATTTTGGTCATCCAACTATTAGGGGCAGGTTTGCCCAGATGGAGAAAAGCTTTTTAGCTTATGCAAGGTACATCTACTTCCGGAGGTGGAATTGAGAAGCAAAGGAGCCAGAGCCACGTTCTGTATGAAGCTTTCTTGTCCTCTTGCTCAGGGCCTGGCACAACAGGAACCCAGGTCATAGTCATGGGCCAGGGCACACATGTCTTGCAGCCTTTAAGAATGGGATCTGTGAGCTGGAGATTTAGCTCAGTGGTTCCACCACCTGCCTTGCAAGTGTAAGGTCCTGAGTTAGATCCCTGGTACCAAAAAAAAAAAAAAAAGAATGGGGTCTGCCAGACAATGGGTGATTGATCAAGTCACTTTGGGCCTTGAGGTCTGTATCCAGATAATGAAAAGTCTGTGGCCAAGGCCAGTTGTAGTCCTGATGTTTTTTTGAAAGTCCTGGCTGTGCCATCTTGTGATTTTTCCAAGAGTGAGAGTAGGACTCTCAGCATCTATGTTTCTGGACCCAAGAGTTTTTCAACAGCGTGAATACCTTCATGTTTACAAAAATGGCAGGGAGGCCAGGCATGGTGGCACATTCCTGTAATCTCAGCACTTGGAGGCTGAGGCAGGAGGATTCCTATGAGTTCAAGACCAGCCTGGGCTATATAGTGAGATAAAGCCTCGCCTGAACTACGTTTGGAGACCTGTCTCAAAAACAATCAAAAATGGCAGTGAGATAAGACTTTAGAGAGTTTTACCTAATCTTTTGGTACTGGGGATCAAACTCAGGACCTTGCACCTTTAAGGCAGGTGCGGTGCCGCTGAGCTAAATCCCCAGCCTCTTTACCTAATCTTTCTGTTGAGGAATTTATGGAAAGAGTCCAGGGAGACTGGAGGCATATTTGCAGTGAATTGCAGCTTTGTTTTTGTATGGGGATCGAACTCAGGACCTTGTGCTTGTGAGGCAGGCAGTGGCACCACTGAGCTAAATCCCCAGCCCGAATTGCAGCTTTTTGCAGTCAGACAGTCCAGCTGTTATACTGTGCCTTCTACTCAGTATAGATCACCTAAGCTGAGGCATTTTTCAGGTTTGCCTGCTCACCCCTCAACCTATTCAAACAAATTATCATGCAGAAGATCTAAAGTGCAGGACAGTAGCAGAGTAGCTGTTGTTGAGAGAAGAGGTAGGAGCCTTGTCCCTTTTCTCCCAGGCCCTGTAGGGGTTTCTCAGAATGATTTCATGACCTGGGGCTATCCCTGATTGCTCTTTGTACTAGTGCAGATGGAGAAACTGAGTCCAGAGGTAGGACTTGTCTAAGAGTTAGGGTCAAAGTTAAGCCGGAATCTGATTTTCTTTTCTAAGTCCTTTTCTTTCAATACTTCATTCTTTTTATTCTTTTCTTTTCTTTCATTTTACTCTCTTCTCTTGAATTTGTTATAAAACCTAAAATCTTCCTTAATTCTTTGATTTCTTTCTTTAATACTACAATGCAAAACAATGAAAAAAAAAAAAACCCAAAGTTCTTTTTGCACTTAAAGAGGAAAAATTGGGAGGGACCTCCCATTTTCAAACTTTTCTTCCTTCCAGACTTTTTTTTTTTTTTTTGGTAGGGGGATCAAACTCAGGCCCTCACGCTTATGAGGCAGGTGGCGGCACCACTGAGCTAAATCCCCAGCCCTCCAGACTTTTTTTTTCCAGCAAATAACTCTTTATTAAAACATAAAAGGATTTGTTAGCATGGAATATAGTATTAATGGTTCTGAATCCATAGGTGTACACACCCATGGTGTGTACTAATAGGAATGCATATAATTCCTTGTGAGGGAATTGTGATTCTAACTCCAAAATCTAATAAAAGATTAACATTATACATTGAATATTTTAAATATAGCAAAATAACAAATTGATCGTATAATTTACCCATAATGAAAGAATACTTCAGTATGACAATGTTAATGTATCAGTAGGCTAAAAAATTTATCAATAAAAATTTCACGAGGGCCGGGGATTTAGCTCAGTGGTTCTGCCGCCTGCCTCACAAGCACAAGGACCTGAGTTTGATCCCTCGTACCCACCCCCCAAAATTCACAAGCTGGGTATGGTGGTGCATGACTAATCCCAGCAGTGGGGAGGCTGAGGCAGGTGGATTGCTATGAGTTCGAGGACAGCCTGGGCTACATAGTGAGTTCAAGGCCAGCCTGGATTACATGGCGAGACCTTGTCTCAACTCTTGCCCCCCAAAAATGAAAACATAAAAATTTCACCTAAGTCATGCTTAATGGACCATATTTTTAATACCAGCATTTAAGAGGCTGAGGCAGGAGGATTTTGAGTTCAAGGTCAGCTCAGACTACAGAGTAAGACCCTGTCACAAAAAGTGAATAGGGGCCAGGGATTTAGCTCAGTGGTTCTGCTGCCTGCCTCGAAAGCACAAGGTCCCGAGTTCAGTCCCCACTACTGAAAAAAAAAAAAAGTAAATGAATAATCACTAACAGTTCAATAATAGGGGAATTTTAACATCTTTCCTAACAAAATACTTTTAAAGATAGAATAATTTGTTTTATAAATAGCCGTACCACTCAAAACCAATAAAGAATGGCCGATTAAAAAGGAAAAAATTAACTGTTCAAAGATATAAAAACTCATATAATATTTCTATAATCCAGCAAAGACCATTATGAAATCACAAATAATATCAGATATTTTTCAAAACAACAAATTTACATGAAGGCAAAATGTTAGCCACCTCACACTAGCAGCAAAAAACTTCTTCCAAATAACCATCCTCTCCTCATTTGTCAGCTACATTCTTTGAGTTTTAGAAGATGTGAATAAATGGAAATGTACAAATTAGACTTGGATCACCTAATAAACACTGTATCATTATAGCAAACACATAGGCTTAACACAATTCCAGACATTAAAAACCTCATGGAGTGTAAATATTTCCAGATTTTTCTTGTGCCCCATGCTTTCCTTTGGGGTCTGTCGGTCCATACTGTCTTTAAAGATAATGATGTCATAGCAGTCACCTCCACATTTCTGCTGCCCAAGAACCCACAACTGACAGGCGTCCTACTGTGTGTTGCAGGAGTGTGGAGCTGACTGTGCCAAGTTCCAGAAGAGTGAGCTAGAATTCAAGTTTAATCGGAAAGCCCTGGAGAGACCCTACACTTCAAAGCATTCCTGGGGGAAGACGTATGGGGAACATAAGCGGCACCTGGAATTCAGCCACGAGCAGTACAAGGAGCTGCAGCAATACGCCCAGGAAGTTGGCATCTTCTTCACTGCCTCTGGCATGGATGAGGTGAGCACTCTGTCACTCTGTCATTTGCCACCGTAGCACACTGGGCACAGCAGGCAGCTTGATAACTTTTGGCTTAGAGCCGGTTCCAGCCCCTACTCACTTTTTTCTGTGCCCAACTAAGTAGGAAGCCAACAAACGCTGAGGCCCAGGGCAGTTTACGCACTGAGTTGTATCTAGGAGTAGGGCAGCCACGCTGGACCACCAGCACCCCTCAAGCTCGTGGGGCAGATCCCCCGAGTGGGAAGTGGTCTGGATTAGGAGCTAGGACGCCTTGCTGAGCAGCACTCAATAGCTTGGGTCGGGTGGCATTGGCATCGTTCAGAAGAGAGTGGCTCATGGTCAGGGGTGGTTTCTGGCTTGGCCGCACTGACATCCTGCAAGAGTCCAGCCTGTGCCAGGTGCCATCTGCACTGTGACTTCCTCCTTATAATCCCTTCATGTGCTCTCTCCTCCAAATGTGAAACACTGTAGCTATACAGTATTTGAACAGTACAGAAAGTTTAGAAAACAGGAGAGGGAAAAACTGTTTTATAATCCCTATATACAAGCTCTTTTGATTGATTTCCACCTAAAGTTTTTTATATATGTTTTATTGCCCGGTTGCCACACTTGCCTAGCTTGTAACATTTCATTTCATGTATGCTTTTTCCAGTTAATATAGTACAAGATTTAGCCGGGTGCGGTGGTGTACCCCTGTGATCCCAGCACTCGGGAGGGTGAGGCAGGAGGTTCACTGCAAGTTCAAGGCCAAGCTGGGCAACATAGTTCAAAGCCAGCCTGAACTACATAGCAAGACCCTGTCTCAAAAAACAATCAAAAAGCCCAAGATTTTACCCCATTTTATGTATTTTTTTTTTTTCTTTCCTTTTGAGATAGAATCTCACTGTGTAATCTAGGCTAGCCTTAAACTTGCTAGGTAGCCCAGGTTGGCTCTGAACTCACAATCCTCCTGCCTTAGCCTCTTGAGTTAATAGGTATGGGACCCGGGGCCTTTGCACTAAGCTATATCCCCAGTCCTCTTTTTATTTATTTATTTTTCTCTATTTTGAAACAGGGTCTTGCTAAATTGCCCAGGCTGGGCTTGAACCTGCAATCTTCCTGCCTCACCTTCCCAGAGTACTCAGATTTCAAGCATGGGGCACCATGCCCAGCCTATGTAATATTTGTTTTGGAGGGTGTACTATTGTAGGGAACGGGGAAGGGGACATTACCAGGACCTCTGCTGTAGTCCTGGCCTGTGAGCCACCACAGCACAAGGCGAATTCAAGAACAGACAGAAAGGAGACTTAGAGTGGAGAAGCTGAGTCTTGGGTCCTGGTCAGTGCTGCTGATGGGGGCAAAGACAAAGGCCCCCAGGCACATCTAGCATTTATTGAATGCAACTGTGGGAGGGAATGGGGGCAGGGTGTGCTTTGAAGGCATCTAGTGAAATACTGCGAACACCTGGCATGATGGCGCCAGGCAGGGCTGTCAGGGAGTAAGCACTGCTTATCTTGCTTGGATAGAACAAACCCGGTACAAGGTCTGGGTGCAGTTAACACGCAACCCATTGGGTCAGTGAGAAGCCATAATTCAAGGGAAAGGGTTTTAATTGGGGTCATGCTGACCTCAGCTGCACGTAGCTCAGCAGAGCCCTGCCACTTCACAGACCAGGGTCTAGGTTTCCATGGCAGCCATTGAGGGAGGGGCTATATTTGCCCAGTCCACCCCCTGACGTGCCCATTTGAGACACAGAGAGCTTCGGTCTGGCTCCTGATATAATATAGCTGAATTATAGAAGGCAAGAAGCACATGCCACTCATAGCCCACTAGTACTGGGCAGGGATGTCTCCTACATACTATAACACACCTCTTTATACTCTGATTTTGGACATGAAGTTCACTTTTTAATTTTTTGTGCTAATAAATACTGCTTGGGTGAGCATCTTGGGTCCTCCTGGGCTGTTTCCATAGGACAACTTTCCAGAAATGGATATTAGGTGAAACCTAAGAACATTTTATGGCTCTCAAAATACTTTCTCATTTCTTTTGGCCAGCTAGATTGTCTGAAGCAGAACTCTGCCTCTTTGTACCATTTTTTCTCCCCCAAAGTAAGATTATAAATCAGAAACACACATGCAGCCCAGGCATTGGTAGTTTAAAAGAGGAAGGAAGGTAGAGAACCCTGGCCTCTAAGAAGCTTGGCATTTTCAGGCTTCAGCTCTGCAGACCTCATTCATTCTTCAGCTCACAGTATTTATAAGCATGACATTTTTCAGATAGAGTTGTGCATTTAACTATCATATTCTGTGCTTTTGCAGTACGTGATAGAATTTATAGCACATCTTCACCTACAGTAGTATGTTTTATCCCTGTTCTGTAGATGAAGAAATAGAGGCTCAGAGGAGCTAGGAAATTTATCCAGTGCCACACAGCTAGGAAACAGGTGTTGAAGGCAGCAGCTCTGATGCCTCCTGGGGTGTGCTTGTCACATCCCTTGGCTGCCGCCACCTGGCATCAGTCCAGCCCCTAGAGCCTGAGTCACACAGTGAATGTCTGGAAGCTCCAGAGAGTCTGAGCTTTTCTCTGTTCTTCACGACCCCTGATGTTGGCTGGAGAGTCTCCAGGCCCAGCACCTGCCTTGGCAGGAAGGCGTTAGACTCTTTAGGAAACCTGCCTATTCCTTAGACATACTGCTGTCCTTCGGCCAACTCCTGCCCTGCAGGCTGAGGTGGAGGCCTCGCCCTGCATCCAGGTACAAATCTGAGAGCTGGGCTTGCTCCAGTTCAGTTTGAACTGGTGACGCAAGAGTCTTCATTTAGCAGAGTATGGGCAAGAGAATCAGACAGCTCCAGTGAGACATTTCAGGGATGCTACTATGTTAATCCTTCAGAGAGTACAACAGTCTGGGAGAGTTTCTGAGATTCTGTCTGGTGTCCTCTAAAGAAATAGGACTGTTTTTCAACAGATAAATCACTCCGGTTGAATACTGTTCTTTCAAGTTGCTGGTCACTTGGAGGGCAGCAGGATGGATCAGGCTTCTCAGCTTAGGAGCCAGGAACCCTGGAAGTGGGGATTTTCCTCATCCCAGTTTAAAAAGTATTTCCTTAGGGAATTCTTCTCTGTACCCCTGCTTGGCTAGGGTTCCTCCCTCCCAATAAGTTCTCATGGTGCTCTGTACTTCTGTGATTACTATAACTATTGCTTCTCTCTGCTAGACCAGGCTCCACCCAACATGTCCGGTGCATGACACCGGTGCTCAGGAATTACTTGTTGAATGAGTGAGCCAACCGAAAGAGGATCAGTGGCTTTCATCAGGTCCTTAAAGGATGTGCAAGCCAAAAAAGGTTTTAGAGAAAAAAACATGAGCTTTGGAATCCAAAAGGCTTGGGTATTGTTTCTGGTTTTACTATTAACTATCTGAATGATGAGAATAAGCCTTTTTGGCGTTTGCATGTTTTGTACCCATTTCTAGGCTAAGTACTGTATTTTCAATCTACAGACTCATTTACTCCTCATAACAACCCCTTGAGGTAAGACAGTTGTTATCCCCATTTTACAGGTGAAGAAAATAAAGCACAGGGAGGCTGTCAGTAGCTAGTAACAGGAGATACTCTGTTCCAACCCAGGTAATGCCTAGGTAATGCCAGCCCTCCTGACCACAGGGTTTTTGCATCTCTGGGCCTGTTTCCTCATTTGTTTTTGCATCTCTGGGCCAGGTGGTGGATTGAAAAAGCCCAGCACATAGGCCTGTCTTCTGCACAGGTGGGATCATTTGTGTAAGGTGCTCTGCTCAAGATAGGACCAGATCTGTTGTGTTGTGTTCACCCCGAACCCACCTTCTGGCATAGTGTAGGCTGTATTGCGTGCATGTGCCATTTGTTTTCATAACATCCTAGTTCTTTTGGTTTCAGGTGATTTAGGCTTGCACTTTAGGAGCTGCTGTAGGAACTCAGTCTCTCAGAGATAATCAAAACCTTGTCCTTAGAGGTAAGTTTGAGCTCAAGAATCTAATTGTGCCAAATGTGAATAGGCTTACAGTTCTTGGTTCAAACTTTTGATGTGAATTTAGTATCACAAAGTATGGAAAAAGATTCTTTTTTTGTTTGTCTTTTCTTTTGCATTGCTGGGGATTGAACCCATGGTCTTGTGTGTGCTGGGCAACAGCTCTGCCATGGAACTACATCCCCAGACTGAGACAGATTTTTTTTTTAAAATGGAAAAAAAATTTTTCAGGGCCTATAAGTCACCTCTGGAGAAGAATCCAGAAAAAGAATGCAAACATCTTTTGGGTTCCTAGATTATCTTTGGAATAAGCATACACCCTTTCTTCCAGTAATTACTTGGAAAAGTGTTTTCATTTGGAGGACTAGGCCTAATCTTTGTTAAAAATAATCAGTCTCCGTAGTTGACTCATCCCTCTTTCCACCATGTAGCTGCTTGCCCAGGACATAGTTTTCTCCAAACCTGACCATACTAAGGCAAAATGGAAGAAATGTTAGTTGAGAATTTCACTGGAGTGACGATTAAAAACAACAAACCAGAATAATAAGACATACATGACAGTGGTTCCCAGAGTGTGGTGTAGGAACCCATGGGGAAGTCGTGAAACATTTCAGGAGATCCACAAGATCAAAACTGTTTCCATGGTGACACTAAAGGATATTTGCCTTTTTTACTGTCATTCTCTCCTAAGTGTATAGTGGAGTTTTTGAGACCTGTCATGACATTGTTCTGCCAGTGGACGATGAAAACTGTATTGTTTGTGTGTATGTGGCTTTTTTCTTTTAACAGTTTTATTGACATACTATACAGATCACCCAATTAAAGTATGCAGCTTAGTGAGGTTTTGTATACTTACAGAGTCATGCAACCATTACTACAACCAATATTGGAACATTTTAAAATCACTCCAAAACAAAAGCTGTCCATTAGCAAGCAGCACCTCCCAACTCCCCAATTCTCCCAGCCCTAGGCAATCACTATTTTGTGTCTCTATAAATTTCCCTATTCTGGACATTGCATATAAATAGAGTCATGCAGTATGTCCTCTGAGTCTGACATAACTCCATGTAGAATCATGTTTTTAAGGTTCACTGATGTTGTACTACTTCCTTTTTATGGCCAAATAATATTCAGTTTTTTTGATATACCATTTACCCACTTATCCGTAGGTAGAGATTTGGGTTATTTCTACTTTTTGGCTATTATGAATAATGCTGTTGTGAACATTCATTAATTAAACAGGGGCCCCCAGCCATGGGGCAAAGCTTCATCTATACTTACAGCTACTTCCCATAGATTGAATTACTACTTGTGCTCCCCCTCCTGTCAGGTCAGTGGCAGGGTTAGGTCTCACTGTGTAGTTCAGGCTGGCTTTGAACTCATGGTGATCCTCCTGCCTCAGCCTCCTGAGTGTTGGGATTACAGGCGTGCGCCACCACAGCTGAAGGTAGGGTTAGATTCTTATAGGAGTTCCAAACCTACTGTGAACTGCACATGCAAGGGATCTGGGTTGTATGCTCCTTACAAGACTAATCCTGAAACCACCTTTCCCACCCTGTCTATGGAAAACTTGTCTCCTGCCAAACCAGTTCTTGGATGCTGCTGCTTCAAAGCACAAATGTTTGCTTAAATTTTCTTTTATTTGGATTTTTTTGGAAACAGAGTCTCACTATGTAGTTCAGGCTGGGCTTGAACTCACTATGTAGCCCAGCCTGGCCTTGAACTCGTGGCAGTCTTCCTTCCTCAGCCTCCCATGTGCTGGGATTACAGGTATGTGCCATTGTGTTGGCTAAACAGCTTTAATTTTCATGATGTGTAATTGTTTTGTCTATTTTCATGATTTAAAAATTTTTGTTTTAAATCAGTATGATATAATTGCACAGCCATTACTATAGCTAATATAAAAAGTGGTGATGATGCCAAATGGTAACCAGGATGTAGAGAAAATGTATCACCCATTCACTGCTGATGAGGATGTAGGATGGTCCGGTCACTCTAGAAAAGAGTATGGCAATTTCTTTCTTTTAAGAACAGCTTTATTGAGACATAGCTCACATACTACACAAGTCACCCCACTTACAGTGGTAGTTTATTCTAAAACTAGACATGTGCTTATCTGATGACCCACCAGTTTTCATTTGGTAGTATCCCTAAAGAAACTTTGGTTCACACAAAAACCTGTACAAGCTGGGCATGGTGGTACATGCCTGTAAATCCAGCACCCAAGAGGCTGAGGCAGGAGGATTATGAGTTTGAGACTAGTGTGAGCTATATAGCGAGTTCAGGACCAGCCTGGATACGGAGTGAAACTTTGTCCCACTACTGCCTAAAAACAAAAACACAGACATGAGTACCCCTAACACATGTATTTGTAGTAGCTCAAAACTGGAAGAAGCCAAATGTTCTTTGGCAGATGAACAGTTAAACAAACTGGAATGAGAAGAGGAACAGCACTGCGTGGAGTATGAATGACTTTTGTCCTGTATCTGGAAGTGGAAACAGGGTGAGAGCAGTTTATTCTGGCCTTTCTTCTACCACACAGATGAGGTTAAAAAAGGACTGGAAATATCATCACAGACTATCCTTCTGGGTGGCTGGTTTCTGAAGATTCTTGTCTTCCAAGAGTGAAATTTATTACATGTATAGTGGCCTGCCCTATCTGTACTTTCCAGTAATAGCCGGTTCTTCTTCTTCATCAGATTGATGTCAAAATTATTTATAAAGAGGGCTTAAACCTTTTTATTGCAAGTGTATTCAGCAGTTCTGCAATTATAAATATGTATTTTAAAGAACCCTGTGGTATATCTATACCACAGAATACTACTCAGCAATGAAAAGGAATGAAGTATTGATACAGGTAACAGCTTGGATACATCTCAGAGATATGCTGAGTTCAAAGGCCAATTTCAAAAGGTTGCATACCACATAATTCCGTTTGTATCCTTCTTGAAATAACATCATTATGCAGATGTAGACCAGAAGAGAAATTCTCAAAGGTTAGTAGGGGAACAGGTGTGGTTATAAGGGCTAACACAAGGGGTCTTTGCAGCGGTGGCACCTCCTATATCTTGCTGTGGTGATGGTCACATGAGGCTTTGGTGGTGGCAGAATTGCATGGAGTTAAATACAGTCACACACAAGTGACTTCCATGTAAACCTGGTGAAATCTGAGTAAGACTAGTAGTCTCCATCAGTGTTGATCACCAACCTATGGTATTACACCATAGTTTTACATTATATCCCCAGTGGGAGAAAGGCACATAGTATCTCTGCTCATTTCTCACAGAACCTTATGAGTCTACAGTTATCTTTAAAAAAATCTTAAAAAAAGATATTTCCTCAGATTTTTGTTTATAGTTTTGATATTAGGATTTGAACCCAGAGCCTCATGGTATGTTAGGCAAATGTTCTACCTCTGAGCTGCATCCCTAACTCTTTAAAAAAATTATTTTTTTTTTTAAAAATTATTCAGATGGCGTCTCACTAAGTTGTGTAGGCAGGCCTTGAACTTGCAATCCTCCTGCTGCAGCCTCCTGAGTAACTAGGACTATAGGTGTGGGCCACCAAGCCTAGCTGAAATTCCTGATTTAATTTCTGATTAGATAGGTAGATAGAATCCATCTAAACAACAGGCTTTAGAGTTCTCAGTAATTTTTTTCCCAGTAATTTAGAGTGCTGGGGATCAAATCCAAAGCTCCACACTTGCTAGGTGAGTGATCTTCCACTTAGCCACCCCCCCAGCCCCTCAGTAATCTTTGACTGTAAAATCTAGACGGTGGGATACCGGTTGAGTGTTGTGGTGCCCATCTCTGTCGAGTGGTGTGTACCCTGCCGGTATTGCACAGGCTGCTGCCGCATGGTACTCGGCCTTGCTGTTTGGTACACATCCAGTCCTGTGGTGCACACTTCTGCTGGGTGGCTCACAGCTGGACTCTGGTCCTGCGGCTAAGTGGGTTTCTCTGGGATCAGATCCTGAATTGGAAAATGGCTCTCCCTGTCATTCCTGGTGTTCTCTGAGGTGTTTTACTACCTTTCTGTTCGACCTACCTGTGCCTGTTTCTTCATCTGTAAATGGGGTTCGTAGCAGTTGGGAGGATTAAGTGTGATCATTGACATAAAGCACATCACACAGCCAGGACACAGCAAATGTGAGTTACAGTGAGGAAAAGCAATTCAGGTTAAGGGTCAGGACCTGTGGGAGCTTGCCTTGCCCCTGCCCCTAACTCTCAGTGTGTCCTTGGCCAGCCCCTTCTCCCTTGGTCTCTATTTCCTTTTCTTTGTGTAAATAAGCTGTTGTCTGAGGCATAGAACCAAAGAAGATGTCACCATGATGATGTGCATCTGGAATGAGCACTTTCCTGCCTTGGCCTACCCGTTTAGGCCCCAAGCTCTGGTCTGACTGCCAGAAGAAGAGCGCCTCCTCACGGTTGTGGCTGCTGAGGAAAAGGCACTTCTCTAGACTGTTCCTTCCCTGTGGTGTTGCTTGAGGACCAGAAGCAGTTGGGGGATGGAGAGGAGTCGGGGAGTTTGGTTGGGGCCACCTCTGCCTGTACTCCTTTCTTGGTTTCCTTTCCCTCCACTCCCTAGGAAGCCCTCTGTCTGGAGTTTGGGATCCCTGCTCTGGAGCGCTCTGAGCTCAGGTCCGGGTGCTGACACTTTCTGTGTGGCCTGGGCCCCTTGACCAACCTCGTGGAGCCACATTGGCCCCAGGGAACAGAAGGTTCCTGTCCCTGTGGGCTGCAGGAGCCTGTGGGAGCCAGGACAGGGCCAATCTGCCTTCTCCCAGTGATTGCTGGCCTGTTACTTAGGACCCTTTTCGGTTTCCTGCTTCGTCCCACTGGGCAGAGAACCTCTTTGTCCTTGATCCCCTTTGTTCCCAGCTGGTCTGGCTCACCTGGGGCCCAGGCAGGAAGAGGAAAATGCTCTCCCCTCCCCATCCCCCTCCGTGTTTCTCTGTGTGTGTGTGTGTGTGTGTGTGTGTGTGTGTGTGTGTGTGTGTGTCTATCTCTCTCTCTGTCTCTCTCTCTCTCTCTCTCATACTGGAGATTGAACTTGGGCTTTCACACTAAGCTACATCCCCAGCCCACCTTGGTAAGTTGCCCAGGCTGGGCTCAAACTTGAAGTCCTCCTGCCTCAGCCTCCTGGAGGGCTGGGATTACAGGGTGCATTACTGACTGGAAAATGCATTCTTAAGAGCCTTTATTAAAGAGTTGACTAGCTTTGCCTGGCAGGTGTCCTTGCTGAGCCAGCCTTTCCTGTCCAGCAGGCTGTTGGTCCCTTGTTCCTTGTTCCGTGTTTACTGAGCAAATGGTTTCCGTTGTTTACCCACCCTGGCTTCCTTATAGACAGTAGGCATTTGGTGAGTGCTGCTTTTCCCCACTCTGTGTGCCATCCTAGAGTGTTCTTTGTTTGCTAAGGAAAGGTTAAGGTGGGGCAGGATTTTATTAAGATCAAAAAACTACCAGGACATCTGGCCACAAGGTGCACAGAAGCACATGGAACTCAGCTGAAATAAGCAGAAGGTCTTTCAAGTAAATGGACAGTTCTATCTAGGAGCAGAGGGAAGCCAAGGCTTTATTGGTGCCCTGAAGAGGTGCTTCCTTCATGCACAGTGGATGTCCTAGCTCAGTGGTGGTGAACCTATGGCACATGTGCCGCAGCCGGCTGTTTGTATTATTGGAAACTCTGAAAGGTTTGCCATCACTGTTGTCCTTCCCTCTGCAGGACCTTTCTGTCCTCTTCTTCTCCCTCCCTGGCCACCCAGCAGCAGGTGGCATGGTGCCGTAGTGCACTCTGTATGGGCCACCTTTTTCTACAGTGCCCTCTTCTCCCCAGCTCATCACTGGGCTTCTTTTCTTCTCCAGCAGGGCCCAGAAACAGGAGAGTGGGAGGGGCTTTAGAAACACCGCTCTGTGCTCCTTTCCTTCCTTAGACCTGTGGTTCCTGAAGTTTCTCAGTGCACAGAGCCAGAAGGGGGTTCTTTGGGCACATATTATTGACTCTGGTTAATTAACTGAACTGAGTGAGTGTTACAGTCTCCTGAGCCAAACAGGTTTGGCAGATGTTGGCTTGAGTCAGACAGGTTGATTAGCTGGGACCCTTTGCAGAGTTGTGGCACTGTGGCATTTGCCCCAAACCAATCTGTTGGTTTCTGCACACTGAACACAGCTGAGTGCTGGAGGAGAGTCTTATGTGACTAAGTTCCTTCCAGACAGACCCCAAAACCTCTGTGCCATGGGATGAGAGGAAGGGAGAAGTCCTGAGGTTGCCTGGGAACATTGTGCCCTAGATGGACTCCACAGCACGGGGGGCAGGCTAGGGAAAACCAAAGAGGCCATGAAAGGAAGGGGCCACTGACCTGTGACAACCTGAGAGGCCCTAGGTGCACAGCCATAGGAGTGAAGGCTAAGATCTAAATGACTAAAGTGGGCATCCTTTGCAGAGTGTGAGGAACCAGAAGTGGCAGTTTTCTAAATGGCCACGAGGTGGCGGTGGTTTCCCCAGGAGGACTGCAAAACCAGGCAGGAATTTGCCCTTTTTTATCATTTGAAAATTATAGAATTCATGCACATTTCACAATCTCTGTAGGTAAACTTTGGCCAAATGTTTTTTCTGCATTTACCCTCTTCCTTACCTCTGCTTGCTCCGTCCCTCTCCTGAGTGGGCTTATCCATCTTTACATGTCCTGGAGAGTTATTGGCCCACCATTTGAACATTATCTGGAAGAAAACTTAGTCTAGGGGTTTCCATCTGTACATGGAAAACACTCACTTCGTCTGCCTGATAGGGTCAGAAGGCTGGGAAGATTAAACTTTGTTCAGTCAGTGTGTTAAAAGTGGTTTATTTTTCAGTTTCATTTTTGGAGGCCTGGTTAACAGTGTGACACATAAACAGAAGGAGAGAGTGAGAAAGAAAATGGTGGAAGGGTAAGAATGCCTGGGAGATTGATGTACACATTAATAAAGTGTTAGAAGCACTGGCCTAGCTCATCAGATCCTAACTTACTTAGGAATTTCAGGCAGTATTTTATGATGGAACTTAGATATTTGAAACCATTTTGAGATTTGATCTTCTAATTTCAATTTAAAAAGACCCCAAAATTGGAGGTGGTAGGTGTTTTTATTACTTTGTGGTGATGGTAACATGTGTGTACATGTGTCCAGACTCACCAGATTTTGACATTACGTGCAGCTTTTGGCATACCAATTATACCTCAATCAAGCTGGACAAAGGTCTTAATTTAAAAGTAGTTGTGTTGAGTTTTTGTTATTGAAAAGCCACCTGAGATTTCACTATTGTCACTGATCCGCTGATCCTCCAGCAAGCACTGGCCTGCATTTCCCCCTTGCTTGGCGCTTCCTGATGAATCCCAGGTAAGGGTGCCAAGGAACCTAGGCAGGCAGCCCTAAGCCTTGCTCTTGCATCACAAGAAGGTGACTGAGGCTTGCTTTCTGTCTGGTGGGCCCTGTTAGCCGTGGATCACTGTGTCAACACTGGGC
Organism: Heterocephalus glaber; assembly: GCF_000247695.1. The sequence continues at coordinate 2,778,708 of NW_004624825.1, read as the reverse complement.
CACCAAATACTCCATTTCCCCCTTTGGGCAAGGATGGAAGTGACCTCTTTTCCTGGCTGTTTGGTCCTGAGTGAAAGGTCAAGCCTTGGAGGGCTGCCTGGTTTTCTGCCTCCAGATTAAGTTATGATGCTTTCACATTTGTTCACTGGTCCTGGGGAGGAAGAGTCAGTCCACCAAGATGATTCCTCTCCAATTCTTGGAGCCCACTCAGACCAGCACTAAATGTGTGTTGAACCAGTGGTGGTGTCTAGGAGTGAATGGTGCAGTTTGAAATGAGAGGTCTGAGAACACATCTTCCCCACTTCCAAGCTGTTGCATCTTCCCCACTGGGCAAGAGGAAGGACCTTCTCTACTCATGTCACCTCTCCACTTAGACCTCTACCACAAGGACAGTGCTTTTCAACAGCAGTGAACAAGAACTCCCTCTTTGATATTGTAGATGGCGGTTGAGTTTCTGCATGAACTGAATGTTCCATTTTTCAAAGTTGGATCTGGGGACACTAACAATTTCCCTTATCTGGAAAAGACAGCCAAAAAAGGTAAGTGTCTCATTTTTGGCATCAAACCCAAGGGAGTTCAAATCTTCATATTTTATGCTATTAGTGGTAGCCCACTTGGAGGTTAATTTTTTTTTGAGACAGAGTCTCACTGTGTAGTCCAGGGTGGTCTTGAACTCACTCTGTAGGCCAGGCTGGCTTTGAACTCACAGCCATCCTCCTGCCTCAGCCTCACAAGTGATGGAATTATAGGTGTGCACCACCAGGCCTGGCTGAGGTAGATCTTATGAAGACAAACTTTAGAAACCTCTTTTCCATCAGCCTACACTCCCACTTTTTAATGTTCTAACTTGCAAGAAGTTAAGATATGATGGTTTTATAAGAAACTTTTTAAACTAAAAAATGTAAAGCTAATTTTATAGAGGTTGAGGTAGAATGGTGGTAATCAGAGGCTGAGGAGAGTGGAGGAGGGATTATGGGAAGAGATTGGTTAACTGGTACTAAGTTATGGTTAGAGAAATTAGATCCAGTATTCTTTTGCACAGTAGGATGATTACACTTAACCATACTGTATTATTTATTCCAAAAAAGCTAGAAGAAAGGATTTTGAATGTTTTCACCACAATGAAATGATATCTGAGGTGACAGATATGTTTACCCTGATTTAAACATTGTATAGTATATACATGTATCAGAACATCACATGGTACTCCATAAATATACAATTTTTATTTTTTGTTTTTTGTACCAGGGATTGAACTCAGGACATTATGCTTGCAAGGCAGGTGCAGTGCCACTGAGCTAAATCCCTGGCCCAAATATGTACAATTTTTATGTGTCAATGAAAAAAGAAAGTTCTTTTTAATTGATAAGAAATTAAGAGGTTGGCACATACCTGTAATCCCAGCACTCTGAGGCTGAGGCAGAAGAATTGCAAATTGAATACCAGCCTGGGCAACTTAGTGACTTAATGAGACCTTGTCTCAAAATAAAAAATTTAAAAAGTGCTCAATGTGAAGGGGCTAAGTTCAGTCTCCTCTACTAAGAAAAAAAAAAAAGAAAAGAAAAAATGTCTTAGAGGAAACTCTGATTTGAAAAATATTCTGTGGGTATATCCTATCTATTGGCGGTAGGCCATCATTTGTAAAATGACTTTATGACATGAACCATCTCACATGAACTTCCTGACAACCCCAGGATGGAAGCAGGTCCTCTTACTAGATGCTTTATACCTATTTCATAGGTGAGACATCTGGGACTCAGAGAAGGGTGTGCTCCACCCAGACACAGCTAGAAGTGGCAGCTTTGGGCCTCCAGCTCAGCCAGGCTCCTGACTAGGAGTCAGTGCTCACCCTGCCTTACTACAGGTCGATCCCCCTTCTCCAGACTGCTTGGGACTAGATTCCAGATTTGAGAGCATCTCGGATTTTCACATTAGGGATGTTCAACTTGTACCATACTGTGCAACCTCTTGATCTGCTGAGGTGCTCCTCTTCCCCCTTAGAAATGTGAAATTCCTGTCTCCTAAATTCAGTTCACTTTGCTGAAGATGGATGTTGGGGCAGAGGGTGGTCTGCCCTTCCTGGGGTCGAGGACAGGATCTCACCACACTCGAACTCATACTCGGCTCTTTTCTCCCACAGTGGCAGGCAGTGTCTCAAGAGGTGTTTGTAGGTGTAGTTGAATGATGAGACCAGCAGCTGGGATGTGTTTGAGGGAGAGGCTGAAAACCCCAAATTAAAGACAGTGCTGGGTCCTTCAGGTCGGCCAATGGTGATCTCCAGTGGGATGCAGTCGATGGACACCATGAAGCAAGTCTACCAGATCGTGAAGCCCCTGAACCCCAACTTCTGCTTCCTCCAGTGCACCAGCGCATACCCACTCCAGCCCGAGGATGTCAACCTGCGGGTCATCTTGGTGAGCATGCGGGAGGGCGTCATCTCATCGGGCCACAACACAGTGGCTTTTATTGTTCTGTTCACCTTGGGGAAGATAATGGGATTGATTGACTGATTGATTGATTGATTTGGTGGTGCTGCTGAGGATTGGATCCAGGGCCTCACATGTACTAGGCAAGGGCTGTCCTGCTGAGGAGCACCCCCTCACCCCCCACCTCCGCCCTAGCCTTTTTTGTCTCCACAATTCTAGTCAACCATAGTTTGTAATTTAGTTTGACATAGTTTGTAATTTAAACATCCTTTGACAGTCCTGCTGTTACAGTCTATTTAGAACCGAGGGGTTGAGGAAGCACATCCATTCCTAAGAAGGTAACAATAAAGTAAATTTTCTTAAGACCGGTCTTAGTTTCTCCCATTATAAAATGTAAAGTGTAGTCTTCATAGTTTTCTTTGTATACATTTCCTTTACCTATGTGTACTGGCCATTAGAGGTCCCTCTTCTTTTGTAGAGGGTCCCTTATGTCTTTTGTAGGATATTGTCTATTTTTTAAATTGTGGTAAAATACACATGCCATTTACCCTTTTAAGCACTTGTAGTTGAATAGATCAGTGACAGTAAGTTCATCCACATTGTTGAGCAGCCAGTTACCCTGCCCTCTCCAGAGCTTTGTTATCATCCCAGACTGAAACTCTACTGACTCCGCATTTCTCCTTTCCCTCAACTATGACAGCCAACACTTTACTTACCGTCTCTTTTAGTTTGACTACTCTAGGGACTTTGTATAAGTGGAATTATACAGCATTTGTCCTTCTGTGCCTACCTTTTTTTGCTTGGTCTTCAGAGTTTAACCATGTTGCAGCAATGTGTCAATTTTCTTTTTCAGCCTTTTTTTTTAATTTTGAGAAAGGATCTTGCTAAGTCACTAAATTGCCCAGGCTGGGCTCAAACTTTCAATCCTCTTGTCTCAGCTTCCAAAGAATGCTGGGATTACAGGCATATGCTATCACACCCAGCTATTTCATTCCTTTTAAAAGCTGAATAATATTTCAGTGTGCATATCTATTACATTTTGTTTATCCATTCATCTGTCATTGGAAATTTGGGTTGTTTTTACCATTTAGCTACTACAAAAAATGTTGCTGTGAACCTTGGTGTACAGATACCTATCTTTTTTCTTATTAGTTGTAAGAGACCTTGAAACTCTGGCCTTTTCTGCTTTGCTGTTTGCTAGCCCAGTTATTTGTTAATTCTGAACACCTGATAGTCAAACTGCTTGTACTGACAGCCTTGAGGGAGCTTTCTCACTCCCAGAATTTTGCCTACTCTAGCTTAACCATTTTTCATTATGGATACACACCCATAAGGCTAGCACTTGGGAGACTGAGGCAGGAGGATCACCCCCAAGTTCAAAGCCATCCTGGGCTACATAGTGAGTTCAAGGCTAGTCTGAACTGCATAGTAAGACCCTGTCTCAAAAAATAAAACAAAACAAAACTGGTTGTAAGTCCAAAGAGTGGTTAAACAGGTAGATCATTAAACAATAATGTCTGTATAGTATTTGACACTCTGTTCTTATTTTTTTCCATGGTAATAATAAGCTTTTCTACGTGTTGCTATACAGTCTTCATATTTAACTTAAAATTCACCCTTTTCAGAATTGACACTGCCATCTCTACATAAATTTTCTTTCTTTCCATTCCTAATTGTTTTTCCTCCTCTTCTAGCCACGCCCTTGGCATGACTAAAGAAATGATGCCATTTAAAAAACTTAAACATACTCTTTTCTTAACTATGAAATATATTGAATAGAAGAAAAGAAAATACATTGGATAGAAAGTGAACTACCCCATAACCTCATCCCACAGAGATTACCATAATTAACAATATAGTGTACGTGACTCCAGATATTCTCCTTGATTTTCTTTCTCAGTATGTTATAAATATCCTTTCCCTTCCATGCCCAGACAGGTGCCACTATTTCCTCCCTCTTGATGCCACTTGGGAGTTGTTTTGCCAGCCCATCCATTGGGCCCACCCACCCAGCTGACCACTATGAATTCCCTGACCTAGCATCCTACAGCCCATTGCACACCCGTGAGCCTGGTTCACCAGGCCTTTGCCATGCAACTGTCCTGATCTTTCATTAAACCCCACCCGAGTCTTACTATTGTACTCAAGCTTTCTGGTCACCCTCACTGACAAGACTCACCCATCTTGGAATGTCTTTTGTTGCATTCAGTGAATTATAGATAACTGATTAATTAATTATTCAGTATTTCTACTAATGGATTGTTTTGAAATTGGGCTGTATATATAATTGATGATGATATTTGTGCATACAGCACACTTGCTTTTAGCAGCACAGACTAATTAAATGTGACAGATGCTTTTTGAGCCTAGGCATTTGGTTTTAGTTACATTCTTATTCCTGGTCGTTTGTGTAGGGCAAAGTATTCATAAAATGCATTCTTTTTTTTTTTGGCACCAGGGATTGAACTTGGGACCTTGCGCTTGCGAGACAAGCGGTGGCACCACTGAGCTAAATCTCCGGCCCATAAAATGCATTCTTTTTTTTTTTAGGTACCGGGGATTGAACTTGGGACCTTGCGCTTGCAAGGCAGGCGCCAGAACCACTGAGTTAAATCCCCAGCCCTAAAATGCATTCTTAGTGATGACAGTAAGCATTATTTTGGAGCATTCACAACAATCCTAGACAGGTAATACTGTTTTTTCCAGGAAAGAGAGACTCAGAGCCCCCACATGTCACCTATGGTTGTGCAGCTAGTGAGTGGCTCACCCTAGATTTACCTGACTCCAGAGAGTATGCGTAAAGTACCACGAGTAACATTGTTTTCCTTTTTCTATGTTAAAGGAATACCAGAAGCTCTTTCCTGACATTCCCATAGGGTACTCAGGACATGAAACTGGCACAGCAATATCTGTGGCCGCAGTGGCTTTGGGGGCCAAAGTGTTGGAACGTCACATAACTTTGGACAAGACCTGGAAGGGCAGCGACCACTCGGCCTCACTGGAGCCTGGAGAACTGGCTGAGCTGGTGCGGTCTGTGCGGCTCGTGGAGAGGGCGCTGGGCTCTCCAACCAAGCAGATGCTGCCCTCTGAGGTGGCCTGCAATGAGAAGGTGGGCGCTCTCTATCTCTGCTCAGTTCTGCTGTCCTGAGGGGCACACAGCACACTTGCCTGAGAGGAGGGGTCAGCACTAGCCCCTCTGAGTGAGGGAAAATGTGTTACCAAAGTGGAGCTTTGGTCATTTGTCCGGCCACCTTGTATCATGTTAGTCTCCCATTAAGTCTCTGAAGCCCGTGGCCCCAGTAATCTTAGTCTCTACGAGGTGTGGAGGGCTGAGGGCCTGGGATGAGCCAAGCCTGGCCTGCGGTGGAGTAGGGAAGCTCAGGGACACCAGGAGAAGAGTCTGTGGCACTGGTAGCGGGGAGGCACTGTGTGAGTGGTGGCTGTCATCACAGGGCTGGTGGGCGATGACACAGATATTCCATGGGCCATGTCGGCCTTCAGACACGTGGGATGTTGAGGCTGAGACCCACTGCCCGGCACACTCACCTAGGCTTCTTGGAAGGTGTGGCCTGGACCTTCCTGTCCCCAAATCACAGAACCAGGTGTCCCGGATCTGCTGTAGGCTGCCTGGGTTGGGGCAAAGGTCAAACCCCAGGCTTGGGAATGTGGTCATCTTTTATTCTAGTGGGGCCTGCCTGCTGCAGCCCCCAAATGACAGGTACAGATATCCTGGGAAAATCATAGTAAAAAGAATACAACTTCCAGAAGAAAAGGGGAAAAAATTGTACTAAAAACTGGAAAGAGTTATAGCAGTTGAGTTTGCAGTCTAGCTATGTAAACACAGGTGCATGATTTGATAATCATCAGTTAGCAGACAGTTTTTTCTAACACTAAATTCCAAGCAGAATTGATTGCTTGGGCTCTTATATGGAGAATGTAGACTGAGGTAACAGATGACTAGTTTCAAAGCATTTATGGGGAGGCAGAAACACTGGTAGTGAGTTTCAGTGGCCTTCATTCTCCTCACTTGCCTGTCCTGCCTGCCTCATCTTAGAGGTACCTTTTCCTGTCATCTGAACAGTCACCTTTACTGACTTGTGAACCCTCCACAGTTCTGTTTCACCAAACAAAGTGGCAGTGAGGTTTGTGTTCCTTGAGTGCAGCAGATCAGTAGTCAGGGCCCTCATCCTCTAGGTCAGTGGCAAACCTATGGCACATGTGCCACAGCCAGCTATTTGTATCATTGAGAGCTCTAAAAGGTTCACCATCACTGCTTTAGGTTCTCATCCTGGCTGTTTGGGTCCTTGGCCAAGTCGCCCTCTACGGGCTTTAATTTCCCCATGTTTACAGTGAGATGTTGAATTAGATGTAGACAGAAGTAGTAGTTTTCCTATACTGAGAGCATTGTAGATTTCAGGTTTGTCACGTATTATCTCTAATCTGTGAAGTCATCTGACAGAGTACAGGCATTATATTTCCGGTCTTATAGTGAAACCAAAACACCTTATGCCAAGGTGCCAGGGATTGAACCTGGCTGTCTGGCTCCATAGCCTGACCCCTTTCCTGTATAATCCACTGTGCAGGCCCCTCCTGGAGTCTGTGAAGTCACCCCACACTGACAGAGTCCCTGCCTGTGAGAGATGCTGTTCTCGGCAGAGACTGTAGAGACAACAGAGTCCCTACTTTTACCAGGACCTCCAGTGGGAAGCAGTGTACAGTGACACTGAGTGTTCCTCTTGTCCACAGCTGGGCAAGTCTGTGGTGGCCAAAGTGAAAATTCCAGAAGGCACTGTTCTAACACTGGACATGCTCACTGTGAAGGTCAGTGAGCCTAAAGGCTATCCTCCTGAAGACATCTTTAATCTAGTGGGCAAGAAGATCCTGGTCACTGTTGAAGAAGATGACACCATCTTAGAAGAATTAGTAGAAAATCACGGCAAAAAAATCAAGTCTTAAAATAAAGTGCCATTCTCTCAATCTCAGTCATCTTGCTGGTACTGTCTGATGTGTTGGGTCAGGTGGGATGGGAGTGGGCAGTTGCTGGGTACCTGGCTTTCACCCACTGTACCTCTGCACACAGCAGCCAGTTCAGGGTCAGGCCTGTGTCCAGTCCATTGGAAAGGAAAAGAGCACATGAAGCAGTCTCTGCTTCCAGTTGGCCGGCCCAGAGTGGAGGGGTACTCAAAGGCCAGTCTTTGTCCCGCAGCTTCTGTGTGGCCACAGAAGGGGTGAGAGCTGGCTGTGTGCATCCTCTCCTTGGAGCCTTTGTTCTCACTCTGCAAAGCCAAACCCGTGAATGACCCGTGGTCTCACTTCCTCACACCTCTAGCTGTCTCTCCTCTACTTTCCCTACCTCCCTGCCCTTGGCTGTGTGTCCAGCAGTGTGGCATAGTGGTCAGTCGGCATTACAGAAAGGATTGGTTAGAAGATCTTGTGGGTAGAGGAATACTGAAAGAACTTCTGTCCCAGAGCAGATGAGACTGGCATGACTCCATCAAATTCTGAGGCCTACTGTGTGAGCACCACACTAAGGAGTAGGACACAGGCCAGTCTGTTCCTCAGAGAAGTGCCCCTCAGTCAGGGTAGGGGTACAGCAAACTGCAGAGTGGTGAGCTAGTTAGCACTGTTAGAAGATGGTATGTGCAATAGGGGGGAAACAGATCAGTGTAAAGGGTATGGGCAGTGTGGGGCTCGAAGCCTGCAGATGTACATCAGAATGTTGCTGAAATCAACCCTTCCATAAGCAACAGAACATGAAATCACATAAAATTACAAACCCAGCTAACAAAATTCAGTGTTTTAGTTTCTTGAACAAGCATCGTGTACCTTTTCCAGAGATTCAATGTCATCTCTCCCTTGGTGCTTTTGAATCTATACTAAGACCAATCTTTTTTTTTTTTTTTTTTTTTTTTTGGTACCAGGGATCGAACTAGGGTCTTTCTGCTTGTAAGGCAGGCGGTGGAACCATTGAGCTAAATCCCCAGCCCAGAGACCAATCATTTTTTAAAATGCGTTTTCAGATTCTTTATCTTTGTTTATATTTATTTGACCTTGTTTACTGTGTAACTCTTCTTTGCTCCAAGTATATGGGGCTCTCTTCAAATGAATTAGCCTTCCAAAGTTTCTTTACTTGTGAGCCTAGGGCCTGTCTCTCCTGTGGATCCCAACACAACATCTGGAGAGGCATGCATCTATGGGGTAGTGGGGGGGGGGGCACCCTGGGTTGTACCTATGTAAGAGAAACAGTAAATTTGTGTTCTATGAACAGGAACGTGATATTATCAGTTTCTGACTGGACTCCCTACCCTTCGTTTTTCCCTATAAGCAGGTGTTGTATAAACAATGTTTCTCATTTAGTGGCCTTTCTTTACAACAGTAGATGATGTAGTATTTAAGCAGATATTAAAGACTTTCCAACAAGAGACATAATCTCACAGTAGTGGGATGTGTTTCAGGGCCTGGATCTGAAAGGAAGGGAGGGAGAGGGATGGGCTGTAGCTAAGAAGGTGTAGGTTGTTTCCTACAGGGAGCCAGTGAGTCACCACCAGGTCCTGGCAGCCTGGAACATCAGAAGGGTCCAAGCTGCTCTGTAAATCCCAAGCTGGATCCCCAAAGGGGAGGAGTCAGTGCTATTGAGAGTTGGAAGAGTCACAGGACTCAACTATCTTTTGAGTAGAAACCTATGTCATGTATTGGAGAAAGTGGAAAAGGAAGGCCAGTTTTTTTGATCACCTTTCTGTTGGCTGGGACAGAATACCTGACATACACAATTTAAAGGAGGAAATGATTTGTAATTTTGGCTCATGGTTTCAGGGATTTCAGTCCATGATTGGCTGGCTCCAAGGCAAAAATATGGCAGAAGGCAGCCAGAACGCTGAAAGACCCAGAGAGAAGATAAGCCCTTTGGAGCCACGCCCCCAGTGATCTACTTTCTCCAATCAAGCCCCACCTCCCAGTTGCCCATTCAGCTACAAACTTATCCACTGCGTTAACCCATTGATGAGGTTAGCACCCTTACAAGCCAGTCACCTCTCCTGGGATCTCCTAATCCAATCAGCTTGACAGTCAAGGTTAAGCATTACAAATTATGGGGCTGCTTGTAGCCAGTAGCAGCCGAGTTAAAGGGATCTCATGCTTCACCAGGCTGAACCAAGGGGCACACCTCCAGCCCATTCCTGTTGGGAAGCTCAGGTCCAAAAGGATCCCTGAGTATCTCCAGGCAGGGGGCCCAGTACTGGGCCCAGAGTGAGGAAGCAGCTGGTCCCATGTGAGCGTTCCTAGCACCTCCACAGACAGTGCCCCACATGTGTGAACTGCCAAGGCGGTAACAGAATCATGGCAACCAAGAGAGGAGGATGGGAGAGGGCTGTGGCACTCTAGTTTAGACTTGCAGGTTGAGCAGTGACTGAGGACCATGTGCACAGGCCTGGGATCCCCAGAGTGTGCACAGGCACTAGCAAGTAGTGTTGGTAGGAGTGGCACATGGGGAGGAAGGAAGGAAGGGCTTAAAGGCCTGCCACGGTCGGCTTTGTTCTATGGGCACTGGGGAGCCATGGTTTCTAAGGACATGGCAGACTGAGACCTGTCCCTCTGTTCTCATGCTCTCCCCACTGTATGCAGCTTGTTTTTAAATTTATACTTACTCTTTTCCCAATTTTTATTTTATTAGTTCATTTATAGTACATAATAATTACATTCCTTGTAGGGAGTTGGTACATGGGCTTTTTTCCTCCCCTTTCTTTCCCCTCCCCCACCCTCAGTTCCCACTTGCAAAAGATCTCCCTATTTCCTATTATCTTATATTTTGCACTTTATATTTTGAGTTTCTCATGTAAGAGAAACAATGTGATATTGAAGCTTGTGTCTGATTCCACTTAACATTATGGTCTCAAGGTGCATCCATTTTCCTACAGATGACTCAAATTTATCTTTCTTTATGGCATTTCTTGTGTGTAAATAGCACATTTTCTTTGTCCATTCATCTGTTGATGGACATGTAGGCTGCTTCCAAGATTTAGCTAAGTTTCCATAAACATGGGTCTGTATGTATCACTGTAACACGATTGCAGCTTGCTGTCTTGAGCAGGCTTCAGGACACCTCTGCCCAACCAGGCCTGGGCTTTGCAGCACCATCCTTGTGTGCCCTCTGTGAGGCAGTGGCCCCACTAGGCTGGTGACACTGACAAAAGCAGAACTGCAGAAGGGAGATGATACCACAGAGAAGGGAGGGCTCCCGAAATCTCAAAAAACTGGTTACTGACCACAAATGGCTTCAGTGGTTCTAAAGGATGACTTCAAAGATGCTACAAGTTACATAATACTATCTTGGGTAGGTATAGCTGGGAGTCAAAAGAGTTTGTTTCCACGAAATCAGGAATTGTTAGCTTTAGAATTCATGCACTCCTCACTGCTGGAGATGTTGTCAGAGACCAGGTGCCCATCACAAGGAAGTTAAGGAGGAGATGACAGGTGAACGAGGGCCTGTCCAGGCCTGGGTGCTATGTACTTGATCAAAATAACATGCATTCCCAATGAAAAACAGTTACAAGGCACAATATTCATGTTTTATTAAAACAAACCACATATTAGAAAATTGCTGTCATTTAAAAATATCTGCCAGGACTGGGGATGTGCCTCAGTGGTAGAGCACTTGCTTGGCACGTGCAAGGCCCTGGGTGTCATCCCCAGCACCACAGGGAAAACACAAATCTGCAAGCAATCCACTGTGTGTGTATGGAAATTTCTACAATTCGACTCTGGAAAAGAAGAAAGTACATGAGTGATACCCTTATGAACATCTCCCTGAAGAAGACATGCTCCTGTGCTAAGAGTATGGAGACTCCCACTACTGCCACATGGTGGCTGGGCACCTCAGATGCCTCAGCACCATGATGATACACAGAACACTGCTGGGGTGTTATAAATCCCAGCAGGATAGAGCACCACAGATTTTAAGGCAAGTTCATAACTTTTCCTCACAGCACTAGAAGTTAAGAGTCATTGTCCCCATTTTACTATGAGGCTACAAGAAGTAAACAGTGGCTACCTGTGGTCCTACGGCTGAATACTGAACTAAATGCAGTTTTCTGGCTAGCACAGGCCTTGGCCCGGAGCAGTTTTCCTGCTTTATAGTTCAGCTCTGTTCCTGCTATGTGAATCCTAGACTTCTCAAAACAAGTCTCCTCAGGTGTATGTTTTCATCTCAGAGGCCAAAAAAAGTAATCCAATGGTGGAATCAGGTCCCACAGAATAACATTTACATCCACCCTGGACCCTTCACTCCAATCCCAGCTGTATGACCTTGGGAAAGTGACACATCTGTCTCCATTTCATCATGCACAGAATGGGAAAATTTCTGCCTCTCAGGGACAACGTAAGGACCGATGACTTTACTTTCTTTTTGTTGCACCGGGGATCAAACTCAGGACCTTGCGCTTGCCAGGCAGGCACAGTGCCACTGAGCCACATCCCCGGCCCATGGACCAATGAGTTTAGTAAGGCTATGTGTGACAGCAACGACATCCCGTTAAGAGCTGCTATGGCTCGGCTTCTGCAGCTCAGGGTCTGGTAAAAAAGATTTTGCTTTTCAGGGATCGATGAAAATGTGGAGTCAAGTACACATCTCTCTCCATCAGAATTCAGCTCTGGGCCATGCCCAGTAATTAATTTTTCTATTACTGAGATCCTGAAGCATAGTCCCTTCACATCTACCCAGTCAGAGTTTTAAATTATTTGGTCAGAACTAAAGGCACTTTAGTTCCTTATATTCTACTTACACTTACTTACACCTTATATTCTACTTAACCCATATTAAAGTGCCATTTTAAAGCCAAAAGCTATTGGAAACTCAGTTTTATATGGTTCAAACAAATGTACTGAGTCTGTTTAAACCATAAGGAGGGGTGGCCTTTCATGTTCCTCACCCTCCATTATACACTTGAGAAGATGCTTTAACAGTGTAACTTCACAGCCATCCAGGAAACTGACGCTGAACCTTCACACCTGAGGCACAGGTCCTGGAAAGAGGCCATCTTTCCCAGCTAGAGGAGGCCTCTCTGTGAGGTCCTGTCATTTTGGCTTTTTCTGTCATGTCATTCCAGAAACTGGGCTTTCTGGATTTCCTTGGCAACATCTGGGTTTGAGGGGTCTGAGGAGCATGAGGCTATCTGGAGCTGCTCAATGCCCAAAGGTAGCTCTTTTTTCTCTCCTGAGACTGAACCCAGTGATTGCTTAGCAATACTCAACTGCTGATTCCCAACCCACGTCCCCCAGAAAAACAGTCAAATCTCCCAGGTTGAAAGTCACGCTCAAAGGACAGGGAAAAGGGTCAAGGTAGGCACTTGCCTGGGGGAGGGGGTGGGACAGACCTGGGCTTCAGGCTTCTCTGAGCCCTAAACCACTAGCCAGTTCTCGCCTTCCTACCTACCGTGTGCCTACTAGGTGCCAGAGGAGGTCCCCAGACTGAGGACAATGCGTTTGGACAATTCAGGATGCTCAGGGTATCTGTGGGTGCCCCACTTTCATAGACCTGCTCTAAAAGCAGTGTAGAGTCAATGACAGTGGTGGGGGAGAACCGAGGAGAGGGCAACAGCAGAAGCCTCTATGACACCTCTGCAACTAGGCCGGGGGACTCGGGGGACACTGAGCGGGCGAAGGTGGTCACGCCTGGGGCCCTAGGGCAGCCGGGGGATGCTGATGGTCCCTTCCCAGAGCCGCAGGGCCGGGTACAATGGCTCCTGGAAGGAGTCGTGGAAGGTGTGCAGGTGGCGCATACCGTCCCTCACGTCGTAGAAGGCAAGGACGCCGGCCTCGTAGTCCAGGAAGACCCCGAGGCGGTCCGGGTCGCCCCGGGGCCGCAGGCGGCTGCGCTGGCAGTCGTGGAAGGCCCAGTACTCAAGGTCATAGCGCTTGAGGCACCAGGACTGGCGGTTGCAGCCCAGGCGGGCGGCAGCCGTGGCCCCGCGGCGCCGCAGGGAAGGGTAGGCAGCGCCCACCCACCAGCCGCAGCCCGCCTCCTGCACGTCCACCTCCCAGTAGTGGCGGCCGGCGGCGAAGCAGTCTCGACCCAGCACCTGCCAAAGCTTGTCGAAGCGTAGAGCGGGCGTCGGCCCCAGGCTGCCCACGAGGCCACAGCGCAAGGTCAGGCGGTCGGCAGAGAGGCGCAGGCGCGCGTGCATCGTGTCAGGATCCAGCGTCGGCGTGCGCGCGTCTGCGGAGGGGACAGAGCCATGTCCGGTGGGCGGAGCGGTGCTGGCCCCGCCCACTCCCCGCCCACAGTTCCTCCCCGTCCCCGCTCTCTCCGGAAGGTCCCAGGAGCGCGGTATCTTAGGGGAGGGCCCACCTGGAGTCACTAAACCCACTTTTAGCCCCGACTGTCTCGGGGGAGGTGGCTTGTGGACAGACGAATGACAGAAAATCTTACTGTACACCTTGTGTACTATTTGAATTTTGTGCCATGAAACTTACTGCCAATTTCTTTAAAAATTCATTAAAAAATAATCCTATCCACTCGAGAGGCCGAGGTAGGAGGATTCCCCAGTTGGAGGCCAGCCTGAGCTACATAGGAGGCTCTGTCTCAAAAAATCCCAAGTAAACCAAATAATATGAATCCTATTACTATTAACACTGGGGTCTGTCCTTCCAAACCGCCCCCCCCCCCGCACTTGCTGCTTTAGTTTTTCTTAATACTGGTATACCATACAATCTCAAATAATCTGCTTTTTAAAATTCATTGATATATTCATGAACATTTTAGCACATACATACACTCTTACATGAACATTTTAGTGGTGACAATAAGATTTTGATGTATGGATACATTATAATTTAATCCTCTTTTTAAAAAAATTCGGCTTTAAAAACTTTTTGAAAACAAAAAAATATGATTACACTTTTATGGACTTGATTACTCTTTAGGATCAGCCTTTTTTAGGATATAGAGTCCTAAAAGAAAGAATTACTAGGTCAGTGGGTCAATGTGTGTTTCTAATGCCTTTGACAGATATTGCTGAATTGTCCTCAAGAAAAGTTGTAGTAATTTAAATCCCCTTTAACACTTCTCTTTGCATTATACCAAGTATGTAGACACAAAATTTGTTTTTTTTTAAAAGTCTGGATCATACTATATGTGAATATTCACTTTTATTTATGTAGACACTGGGGATTGAACCCAAGGCCTTCTCACTGAGCTACATCCCTAACCCTGTTTTAATTTTTTTATTTTTAAGACAGGGTCTCATGTTGCTAAATTGCCAAGGCTAGGCTCAAACTTGTGATCCTCCTGTCCCAGCCTCCCTGAATGCTGGAATTAGAGGCTGTCTGCCACCACACGGGGTGGATGTTTAGCTTTAGTAGAAAATGATTAACAGTTTTCCAAACTGCTTACATCTCCACCAGTAATGTAAGGGAAATTTTTGCTATTCACCTATTTGTTAGCCCTTGATGTTTATAGCTTTTGAAATTTTAGCCATTCTGTAGGGACTGTAGGCTGTCTCATTGAAGTTTTAATTTATATTTCACTGATGACTAATATTATTCAACTTTTTTATGTTTTTACTGGCCATTTAAATATCTTTCATGAAACACTGGCTTAAATCTTTTGCCTATTTTAAAAAATCAACTACCTGCCCTTTATTTATGGATTTGTAGAAATTCTTGACAAATTTGATATGAGTCTTTTGTTGAATATGTTTCTAATGCAAATATATTTTCCTACTTTAAGGCTTGATTTTTCACTCCCGAGTGCTAATGAAGAGAAATTCTTAATTTTGTTGAAGTCTTTAAAGAATTTTTGTTGTTTTAGCAATTGTGTGTGTATTTGTGATATTGGAGATTGAACCCAAGGCCTCAAGCATGCTAGGCAATCACTCTACCACCAGTCCTCTAAAAAAGTTTATGTTGAGACTAAGTCTCACCAAATTTCTCAGCCTATCCTTGAACTTGGGATCCTACTACCTCAGCCTCTGGCGTAGCAGGGACTGGAGACATGTACCACCCATGGAGGAACTTTCTATTTTGTCTGTCTCTAAGATAGCCTTGGCTATTCTCTACACTTTTAGGTCTATATACATTTTTTTTTTTTTTGAGACAGGCTCTCAGTATGTAGTTCAGGCTGGCCTTGAACTCATGATGAAGCTCAGGCTGGCCTCGAACTCAAAGTAATCCTTTTCCCTTAGTCTCCCAAGTGCTGGGATTACAGGCATGCGCCACCACACCCAGCTTCACCTCTATAATTTTTTAAGGAACAAAAATGTTCACAATACATCAGTAAATGAAAACACAGATAATAAAACTATGTATAATATGATACCTTGTTTGGAAAAAGATGCCTTAAGTATGTCATTATATGTATATTAGCTATGCAAAAAAGGAGCTAAAGAAACAAATAATAATAATAAACTGCCGAATGTGGTAGTACATGCCTGGAATCCCAGCACTCATGAGGCTGAGGCAGGAGGATTCTGATGAGTTTGAATACCAAAAAGATAGTAAAGTATGGAGATTATGAGTAATTTTTTTCTTTTGTTATCTAATTTTTCTACGTGAACATGTATTATTAAAAGACTAAGACTAAACCGGGCATAGTGGTGCATGCCTATAATCCTGGTACTTGGGAAGCTGAGGCAGAAGAATCACAATGAGTTTGAAGTTAGCCTGGGCTACATAGTAAGCTCAAGGCCAGCGTGCACTACAAAGCAAGACCCTGTCTCAAAAAAACCAAAAAACAAAAGACTCAGACTTAAAAAAAAAAAAAAAAAGGATTTTTATAGTCCGGAGGATCACCTTCTGAGCTACATCCCTAGCCTTTTTTATTTTCTGAGAAAAGGTCTTGCTAAATTGCCCAGACGATCCTCAAACTTGAATTTGCAGTCTTCCTTCCTTAGCCTCCTTTGATGCTGAGACTATAGGCATGCCCAGAACTTGTGTTTTGTTTGTATGATTTTTGACAGGGCCTCTAGGTACTCCAGGCTGGCCTCGAACTGGATCCTTCTGCCTCAGCCTTTGAGAATGCTGGGATTACAGGTTTAGGCCAAAACATGCAGCCTCAAACATTTCTTAAAAACCCCAAAAAGGCATTGGCTCTATTAACAGGAAAGGGGGAGGGGCTACCATTTCCAGGGCCTGCCCCTGCCCCTGCCCCTACCTCTACCTCTGCCCCTGCCTCTGCCTCCCTCCCTCTGTACCTCTCCCAGGGTCTTACATTTTAAGAGGAGCGATCTCTCTGGTGAGGGACTTATTTTCAGCAAGGTACCTGGCTTGGTGCTAGAGGAGCCGGACAGCTGGCATTTCAAGTCTGTGGGGAATTGGGAGAAATGAATGCCTGGAGCTTGTGCAAGCAACACACATAAAACATACTATAAAACTGAACATTTGCATACTCTCTTCCTAGGCATCCCATGCAAATTTAAGTAGGAAATGTAAATCTACAGCAACAGAAAGCTGCAGGACAACAAGCAACCTGGCAGTGGCTGGCAGTGTTCCAGCCCTAGAGAGGAGGAGAAGCCCAGGATCAAACACTTGGGTGGGAGGCAGCCTGTGGGCCAAGCGCAGATTCCAGGAGGAAGAGGCCAGAGAAGTCAGAGCTGAGTCCTCAGAAGGGGCCAGTTCTCAGGAAGAGAAAATGATGGGTGATCATCCAACAAGAGGGCTCCTTGGGAGCTGGGGGCCCTGGGCACTTGCTGTCCCTCTACCTGGAACCCTCCCCTGGGCCTTGCCCATGTGGTTTCTTTCCCAGTTGCTTGGGTTGGAGTTTGTCATCTCCCTGGCCAGGTTCTGAAGCTCCCCCTTCCCAACCCCCATCACTTATCACCAGGGTCTGGGGAGGAAATGTGGGAGAGCACTTCCAGCCAGAGGCCTCTCCCCACACCTCTAGAATCATCACTCCTACTGCCTGAGTGAGATCACCACACGGGAAGGTAAGCTCCTCACATCCAACAGGCCCATACTGTCCTTTCCTCCCATCCTAACTTTTCCATTGCGGAAAATGACACTTTTTTTCTTCCAGTTGCTCAAGACCAAACCCTTGGGGCCCTTGATATCTCTGTCCCCTCCTCTACCTCCTCTACTCCATATCCACTCCTCTTTGCTGTTCTTTCTGCACACCATGCTCACTCTCACCTGGCCTCAGGACATGCACTTGGCTTTACTCTCTCCCTGGAGCACATTTGCCCAGAGGAAACAGCAACAGTGATAGCAGCTAGCATATGGTGCTGAGTATGCCTGGGCCCTTATATACAAGAACTCATTTACTCTTTACAACTCCCAAGAGGAAGCTCCGGAAGTTCCTGCACTATACACACATGGAAACAGGGGCCTAGAAAAGTTGGTTTTGTTGCCCATGGTGTCATTCTGGCTCCACACCCGTGCATGTGACCACTGTGCTCTCCGGCCCTCGGACCTGCAGAGCCCGCAGAATGCAGCTTCTCAGAGAGGCCTGGCCAGCTGCCCTGGATGAAACAGTTCCTCCTCATCGTCACTATCTGTTCTTCTTGCCCTGCTTTATTTTACTTCACAGCAGCTTCTCTCACCTGACATACACGAGTCTGCTGTCTGCCCCTCAGCGGGGGCTTTGTTTCATACCTGGCACACAACAGGGGCTCAATCAGTGTTCTGAGTGAATCATCACAGCAGAGGTGAACAAATGAAGGAATCAAGGAGCAGAGATTTCTGTTTTGGGTTTTTTGAGACAGGGGCTATGTAGTTCAGGCTGGCCTTGAGTTCATTATGTAGCCCAAGCTGGCCTCAAATTTGTGGCAATCATCCTGCCTCAGCCTCTGAGTGTTGGGATTATAGGTATGAGCCACCCTGCCGAGCTAAGGAGAAAGAGTTCTGAGAACCTGCTTTGTGCAAGCCCTGTGAGTACCCGGCACTTGACCCAGTGTGGTTCCTGCCCTTCAGCCATTTACAAGGGGCAAAGAGAGACCCTTATGTTCATCTCACCCATACCCTAGGCGGGAGGGAGGTGGCCGGGGAGGGGTGGGCAGAACCAGTGGTGCCAGACTGCCTGGCTGGGATAGTGGACTGGGTCCAGGCAGAGGAAGAAGAGGAGCAGGAGCTGGCAAGGTGAGGTATGTCAGGATCTAGGAATGGTCTGGTCAGAAGCAGGGCCATTTGGCTGGAGAAGCAGGCAAGACATGGTCTCAGGAAGGGTAAGATCAGATGTCATAAGGGTGGCTGGAGTACCAGGCCTAGGAGCCCTTGATCACTCAGCCAGGGGTGAGAGATACGACTGTGGGTGGGACCTCTGCAGCTGCCTCTGGGCTACAGGGCACTAGGGGAGGTAAGGATCCAAAGGTGGTTGCATGGCCACTCACTTTCCTTCAGGCGAATGTCCAGTGGTGTCTGTAACATGCTCTGCATGGCTTCTGTGAAGTCCTTGAAGAAGCTCTTCACAGGCTCAAAGGACTGGGGCACAGGGTGGCTCAGCTCTGGGAGGCTCATGTGCCGCTGCATCTCCAGCTCAATGGCTGTGTATGCCTGTGTGGGGGACACAGGGTCAGTGCGCCTGGGGGCCTGTGGACAGGGCCATGCCATCCAGCCAGGCCCACCATGCCCCTCTCCTGTGGTCAGCTCCAGTTGGCCCAGAGCAGCTCCTTCCATATAGAGTAGTGGGGCTTCACTAAGCCAACCCCAGGAAACTCACTTTCCCAGCCTGCTTTGTACCCACAAAGGTGAGAGGCTGGCCCAGGGGACATATGAGTAGATGGAGTGAGACTGGAGGCCAACAGAGGAAAATGCCACCACATGGTAACCCCAAACTCCACCATCTGGCCTGGGGTCTGACACAGAGTAGGTTCTCAATATATGTATGGTGGAATAAATGAGTGAATGATACCAAGCACATCTGCCTCTCGCCTTTCCAGATAAAGAGAACAGCTCCCATCACACAAACCAGAAACTCAAGCACCATCTTGGATTTTGCCTTCTCACCCCCCAGCTCCGATCTCCGTTCCTACTGTATGTCTGAATCTTCCTGTTTCACACCTTCCCTGCTGCCCCCACCCAGGTCCAGGCCACTGCCATCACTCTCGAACCATGTGGTCTCCCCGGTCCAGCCTTCTGTCCAGCTTTTAGGGAGCAACCCTTGCCCTGTCACCACTATGACCTTTCCTCAGCAGTGACTTGACTATATCGATGCTTTCATTCCCCCATTCAGCACATTCCTCTGGCTCCCACCATTTTACAGGACAGAGTCTAACCTTATGGCTTGGTGTATAAGGCCCTGCATGAACTGACCCTGATCTCCTGACACAGTGCCATTTCCCAATACCTCCCCCACCTACACCTGACCTTCCTCTAGGCAGGCTGACCCCAGTCAGTTCTCCAGGCTGTCAAGCGCTCACATGTCCATAGTTTCTTCCTGCCTGTGACATCCTCTCTGCCGTGTCCCTCCGTACATACCTACTCATCTTCATACCCAGCTCCACAGTGCCTCCTAAAAGTCTCCCCACACCTCTCTTCCTATAGAGAGTTAGGTATTTGTTGTATATACTTTTGCTAGTTTGCTTGAGCTATATTATAAATAACTCTAACTGTGTCTCCCCATCTCACTCTGAGTTCATTTCCAGCAGGGGCTGGGTTCAGTGTGTATTTGATGACTCCATGAATGAACAAATAGAAGGAAGGGATGATGACTGATTAAAATCAGGAGCTTTGCCACAGAGAGTAAAAAGAAAGAGATGTCAAAGCCTCGAAACTGGGTGTTACGATGTGAGACTCTTTTTTCAGGAGAGGGGTGTGTGTGTATCATTTAAGACTCTATAAGCAGAGGGCCAGGCAAGGTGCCTTGTGGGATTAGGAGTCAGACAGACCCACATTCTGATCTCAGCTCTGCCACCTTCCAGCTGTGTGAGCCTGGTGAGTCTTCAGGAACCTGAACCCTAAGTTCTAATGCATAAAATGGGGTGAGAATATCTACTTCACAGAGCTCTAGTGACTATCACAGCTAAGATACTTAAAATGGGCAGCTCAGAAGCCTTTGAAAATGGTGGCTATTAAGTTATTTAATTAGCACAAGATGCACATTATTTTCCTAGCTATGTATACTCTCCGGCCACTTGTATGGGGGAGAGAAAGTCTATGAGCTGATAAGGCAAATATCTGTGCATTTACTTGTTGTGCAAACATTGTGTTCAGTGCCACGACAACCACAATGGGGTGTGGTGATGGCAGGTGGCAGCTGCAGGAACAAAAACCCCAGCATTACCTGCAGCAGCTGGATGGGGTTGGGCTCCTGGCCGATACTCCAGATTCTGCTGGAGAGCTCATTCATGACATCAACTTGCTTCTCGCAAGACTCAGCTTGCTCCCTGTATCCCTGGAGAGCAAGTTGCATGTTTTTATCAACGAATTTTTTGGCCAACACTTCCTCTTCATCAAGGAGTAATCTGAGTTCAGTGAATTTCTCCTTCAGCCAGGCTTTACTTGACTCTGCATGAGCCTAAAAAGAAAACCAGTTCAGGTGCTGAGTTTTCCGACAAGGAACACAGGATAATCGATATGAAAAAGATGATAACATCTACAAAGCAAGTTCAGCAAGGTGGTCAGTCAGACACAAGGTCAATTTGTAAAAACCAGAGCTTTTTGAAGTACTGGCCAACGCTGACCGGAAAATACACAGACAAACACAGATTCTTTTTAAAATAAGGAAGGGAATAGCAAAATATCTAAAACTAAATCTAACAAAAATGTGAATGACGGCTGGGAATTTAGCTCAGTGGTTCCGGTACCTGCCTAGCAAGCGCAAGGTCCCAAGTTCGATCCCTGGTACCAAACAAACAAACAAACAAACAAAAATGTGAATGACCTAGATAAAGAAAAGTATAAATTATACTTAAAGACAAAAAAATCTCTGACTACATAAAGTAAAAACAACATTCCTGACTAGGAAGATTCATTACTTTCATAAAGATGTTATTTCCTCATATAGGAACTGGTCTTAGAAAAAACATTCACATGTCCATCAAGATTTGTTTTTTTTTTCTTTTCTGGTCCCGGGGATCGAACTCAGGACCTTGCGCTTATGAGGCAGGCACGGCACCACTGAGCTAAATCCTGGGCTGCAGCAAGATTTGTGTACCAAGATTGTCACTATGGGATTTATACATACAGAATAGAGGCCAGTTAGGCATACTTTTCAATATGAGACATGCATGTGTATTAGTTTTATAAATTATGCTACATTCATATAGTGAAATAATTTATGCCAGGTGTGGTGGTGCAACCCTGTAGTCCCAGTACTCAGGAGAATGGGGCAGAAGGATCCCTGTGAGTTTGAGGCCAGTTTGGGCTACACAGTGAGTTCGAGGCCAGCCTCAACTGCACAGTGAGACCCTGCCTCAAAAAAAAAATTTATAACAAAAAGCATGCACTGTTCTGACACATGCTACAACATGAATGAACCTTGAAAGCATTATCCTAAGTGAAATGAGTTAGACACAGGAGGAGAAATAACGTATGTTTGCACTTAAACAAAATATTTAGGACAGGCAAATTGGTGGAGACAGAAAGTGAGGTAGAGGTGACTAGGGGCTGGGGAAGGGGAATAGGGTATGAGTGCTCAGTGGTTTCAGAGTCTCTCTTTGGGGTAATAAAAAAGTCCTAGAAACAGGTCATGGTGATGATTGTACACCATTGTAAAAATAATTAATGCCCCTGAATGAACTTAAAAAGGGTTAAAAATTAGCTAATTTATGTTATGTATATTTTAGCACCCTAAAACAATTTCAGGGGCCAGGGATTTAGCTCAGTGGTGCCACTGCCTGCCTCACAAGCGCAAGGTCCCAAGTTCAATCCCTGGTACCAAAAAACAAATAAACAAACAAAAAACTCGAAACGGGGAGGAGTGTGCTGGCATGGAAAGCTCTGTGAGGCACCTGTGAGAAGGAGCAAGCTGCAGAGTAGCTGGGACTACAGGTGTGCACCACCAAGCCAGGCCCAGAAGCCTCCTATATCTAAGGGCCTTTCAGCTCTGCAACCTGTGCACGTTCTACATCCCTAACTAGGCCTGGATTCAACAGACAGTAACCAATCTCAACGTATATAAATAAATATCTATATGTATATACACATATGTATATACAAACATATCCCCTTTTTTCACTTATAAAAACATCCAAAGATCATTGCAGAATATGTGGAAGATTTAGAAAGTTCCTTTGTAAGTCATCTAACCTCAGTCTAACTACCAAGTCCAGGCCGCAGGCAAGTGTTGGGTTTTCCCTGCACCTGGGTGTGTTGGCCCCTTAAGAGCCACCCTATGGAAGTAGATAGCCTGCTAACGAGGACATAAGAGGGAATTATTTAATGGGTATTGGCTGGGGATTAATGACCAAGTCCATCTTCACTGGCCTTTGGAAAGGTGTGGTTGGTTAGGTCTCCTCACTGGCTTCTGCACAAGAGACATTGAACCATGTACAGACTTTATCAACCTGTTTACAAAGCTGTTTTATAGATTAGTTCCCATGCACATGGCCTTTTCCCAAGTACAGACTCCATGAAAGTAAGTATGGAGCAGGTGGCAAGTTCAGCAAGGTGGCCTAGCAGCACCTAGGTTATTATACAGGTCTGTGCCTATTGTGAACGCGGCATTTCCAGGAGTGGTTCCTGCAGGAAATGAATCAAAGTGACAAGAAATTGTTACTGTCTGTTGAATCTAGCCATAGTTAGAGACCTAGAATGTGCACAAGCTGTCAGAATTGAAAAGCCCTTAGATATATGAGGAGACCTAGGCAGGTCATGGTGGTGCACATCTGTAGTCCCAGCTAATCAGGAGGCTGAGGCAAGAGGACTGCTTGAGCTCAGGCCTTCAAGGCCAGGCTGGGCAACATAGTGAGACCCCATATCAAAAAAAGAAAAAATATATTGACGTTGACAAATAATATTTTAATAACAGATAAATGTTTTAATATTTAAAGCAAACAAACAACATATACAAAGTGACATGCAGTTTTGCCGAATAAGGGAGAAGGGTTGGAGGTGTAGCTCAGTGGTAGAGTGCTTGCCTCGAATGCAAAAGGCCCTGGGTTCAATCCCCAGTACCAAAAAAAAAGGAGAAGGAGAAGGAGCTGACATGACATTGACACCCAGTGTCAGTTGTGGGGACAGGAGCTGAGGTGGAAGTCATGTGATCTTGGCAAGGTTGGAGTTGGAGCTGTGTGTAGGTAAGAGCCACACCTCAATGCATTTGGCCACTCTGGTGGAGCTCAGGGCCCTTGGGCCAATTCCAGCTGGGAGAGGGAAGGGGATGACCTGTACGAAGCCACAGTCATAAAGAACTGCTCCATTTGTGAGCTAAGGACCAGAAAAAGTCTGCCCACTGGCCCAGGGAAAAGGCAAGGAATCTGGTCATGTATCTAGAGTCATCTAGTTGAAAAGAGAATGATCAGCAAAACAAATAAACAAACAAACAGGCAGTCATCACATAAACTTCAAGCATGAATTCCTGGAACTGCAAAATTAATATAAAAACAGGTCTGGGCTGGGTGTAGTGGCACAAGCCTGTAATCCCAGCACCTGGGAGGCTGAGACCAGAGGATGTAGACAAAGGATGGCAACATCTTCCTACCTTTCTAAGCCCAAATTTTTATATAAATACTTCTCAGCTTTAAAATGATGACCACCAGTTCCAATTTTCTTTTACCTCATGAGAAACGCTTGAATGTAAGTCTAACAAAACTTGTATAAGATTTACATGATGAGGGCCGGGGATTTAGCTCAGTGGTTCTGGCATGTGCCACAGAAGCACAAGGTCCCAAGTTCAATCCCTGGTGCCCCCCCCCCAAAAGAAAAAAAATTTATATGGTGAAAACTACAAATACCAATGAAAGAAAACAAAGATGTAAATAAAGAGGCATACCATGTTCATGGATGGAAGACTCAACATAGTGAAGATGGTAACTCTCCCCAAACTGACACACAAAGTTAACACAATTCCTATCAAAATTCCAACAGAATCTTTTTCTTGTAGATATACACAAGATTATCCTAAAATTGAAATGGAAAGGCAAAGAAACTAGAAGAGCTAAAATAATTTTGGGAAAAGCTGGATATGGTGGCATACACTTGTAATCCCAGCACTCTGGGAGGTTAAGGCAGGAGGACTGTACATTCTGCCCTACCTGAACAATTCAGTAAGACTTTGCCTCAAAAAAAGGGTTGATGATGTCTCTCAGTGCAAAGGTCCTGAGTTCAATCCCCAATATTGTCAAAAAAAAAAAGTGAGAGAGAGAAAATAAAAAGAAGAATAAAGTGGAGGCATCAGTTATTTTAAGGCCTATTATCATCTACAGTAATTGTAATTATGTAATATTGGTAGAGAAACAGACACACAGAATAAAGAACTCAGAAATAGCCCCAGACAACTATGGCCAACTGATATAAATAATATATATCAGTTAATTAATTAGTTAATTATTTTGCAGTACTGAGGATGGAACCCAAGGCCCTGTGCATGCTAGACAAGTGCTCGACCACTGAATTATATTCTCAGCCCTTTTTATTTTATTTTGAAATTGGGTCTTACTGAGTTGCCCTGGCTGGCCTCAGAACTTTTGATCCTCCTGCCTCAGTCTCCCAAGTAGCTGAGATTACAAGCACGTATCACCACACCCAGGTAAAAGTAAACTATTAAATATAAAATTATAAAAATAAATTTAAAATGTGAAACCAGTGGTTATATAATTCTACACACACAAAGATACTGCCAATTTCCTTTTTTTTAACACTGTACTATATATAGTTAAGATGTAACCTTGAGGGAAATGAGGTGAAGGTACTCAAAGCATCTCTATATTATCTTTGCAATTTTCTGTGAATCTATAGTTATTTCAAAGTAAAAAGTTAAAAAGTTGCTGAAACCTGCTCAGCCCTTCTCTTAGGCCCTCCATATTGGGCCTAATTCTCCCCCTGGGGATCCCCAAACCATATCTGTCAGATATCTGTAGATGTGGTCCTGTGCTTCTACTGTTCGTTCTTCAAGCTGAAGAGCCTGAGTATCTCTTCCATCCCTGGGAAGGAGGCACTTTCCAACTTGCCAGCTTTCACTTGCCAAGTCCTTTTGGACTGATTTATCTTCCTGAGCCCAGAGTCTTGCTCTTGACAACATGTGAGACACTATTAATAATTAACCTGAGGCCACAGGTTCAAACCAAGGTCCTCAGCATATCAGGGCATGTAGCTACCTCACAGATAAGGGATGTCAGGTAAATGAGGGAAACAGGTCCATGGCCTGGCCTGAGCCTCAGCATGCAGTAGTCTCCTGGCCTCAGGATGGTCATGGGGAGACCTAGTGCCAGCTTTTCCCGCCAGTCTTCCTACCTGCCTTGTGTGGGTTATTCATGGGTTGAGTAGGGCAGACCTTAGGGGACATCCCATGCCAGCCCTCACTTCTGGGAGGAAGCAGCTGGGGGCAAGAGGGAAAGAGGCCCACCAGAGTCCCCACAGAAGCCCCTGAAAGATGCAGTGACCTCCTCAAAATGGTGACTCACAAAAATGTCAGCCCCAACTTCCAGCAAAACTCCCAAAAGAATCCATTTAAATAAACATTATATGAAAGTAGAAGCCTGAAGAAAATATGTGATATATTTATGCCTATTTAATTTCCTTCATGGCTGGGAAAACTTCAGAGCTATTTGCATGCCACAAAGCTGTATTTTGCTTTGTTTATAGCAACTTGGGACTTGAGGGCTGAAGGATTAGCTCCTCCAAGACTGAGTAGCAGCTGATGCAATTTAGGGCCTTGGTGGGAACACAGTGGGAGAAAAGGCAGTTCTTCTTCCTCACTTTGTGAGGCAGTAGGGTGGGGCTGGGGTGCTGGGCAAAGACTGCTTCTCCACAGGGCAGACAGAGCAGGAGCCTCGGGTCTCTCACTTGCATGCCCCCTTCATGGTCTTGCACTGAAATTTGTAATTTTGTGCACTTTTTCTCAAAGAGGCCCCTGAATGATAGAAGCCCCAGGACCCCCCAACCTTGAGTGCCTCTCTGAGGCTCCACACTGGGGACACCTGTGTTGGGGGTGGGCATGTGGACATCTGCGTTGGAGCACAGAGGAAACTCCACTTGCCTTGAGCTTCTCGGTGACAACTTCTATCTGGGTTATGTTGCCAACGTGCTGCTGCTTCTTGGTCGCCAAATGCTCGAGACATTCTTGGATGAGTTTCTAAACAAGAGGAGGTTAGGAAAAATGTGAGCATCAACCTCTGGGTCAGCAGCCCTCATCTGAGCTGAGACTCAGGGTCCTCTGATCCTGCACTGGTTATTCCTCTAGTCTCTGCATCCCTCCCACCTTCCTAACACTGCTATTCTTTTTTAAAGGTCTGGTCTGGGTCCCCCTCTCCCTCCCATGGGACCATACTCCATCTGAGCCTTCCTTACAGCTGGCCTTACACTCAGCCTCTGGGCCTGACTACCGGCCCCTACAGGGATGGGACAGGGTTGGGGAGAGACATGGAAGTGTTTTCAGAATCAAGTGGATTTACCAGGGGCTGCCAACTTCAAGAGGAGAGCTGGAAGCCCCAGGCAAGCTGCTCCCAGCACAAGCCCAGAGTGAGAAGAGGTCTAGGTTTGAGTCACAGCTCTTCATGAAACCTCCATTTCCTCTCCAGACTTCAGTTTCCTCTGCTGTAAACAGGGCTGCTGTAGAGACTATTGAGATGTGCACATGGTGCTTGGCAAACATCTGATCAACTCATGTCTTTTCATCATTTAAACATCCACCAGGCATTTGCTACTGTGTGCGGGTCTATTCTAGGCAGGAGGTGAGCTGGGGCAGAAACACAATCAACCCAAATGTGAGCCTTGGTCTCAACTTCCAGGAGCATGGCCTTGCCCACTGTGATTTTTAAGCCAGCTCCTGTCCATCATGGCTCAAGGATACCTCTAAGCTCCTGGTCTATGTGCTCCAGCCACTGGTGCCACTTCTGTCTTGGGACCCGATTCATCCTTCAAGGCCATTTCCAATGGCACCTTTCCCAGGAAGTCTTTTCAGGCTTTCTGCCCCTAGTTTTCACATCTTCTCTGTCACTCATCATTGCCTTGGCTCCCCAGTGACAATACTTATCACACTGTGCCCCGCCCCCATTATTACAGCTAAAAGGAAGATTCTTGGAGGGAAAGGGCAAGTCTTGCGCCTCCACCAGCCAGGCTGCCCCCCATAGGCCCAATTTCCCTTAGCGTTCTAAGGTTGCTTTCCTGCAGAGAAACAGTCATCGTGGGCAGAGCTCACTGGAACCAGTAGAGTCAGTGTCTGCAGAGACAGGAGGGCCTTCCTAGCCCAGCCTTTAAGAAGCCAGAGAGCCATGTGTGGTGGCACATGCCTGTAATCCCAGCACTGGAGGCTGAGGCAGGATTGCTAGCCTGGGCCTACATAGTGAGTTCAAGACCAGCCTGAAATACCTAAGGAGACTCTGTCTCAAAAAAAAAAAAAAAAAAAAAGAAGCCAGAGAGGGGGGATTAGATCAGAGCCACAGTGCTAGAGGCAGAATGCAGAGAACCTGGCCCCTGTCCACCATCAGGATTTTGGTAGAATAAGGGGACCAAGATGAGAACCAGCTCTGTGGGAAGGATTCCTGCTGGTGGGGTCCTGGGTTCAAGGCCTGCCTCTAATTCCAGAGCCTTGTTTTTGTTATCCATAACGTGACTGCAATACTAACAACAGCTGGCACAGGGCTGTCAGGCTCTGGAAAGGGTGCAGCTCCGTGGAGGCCAAGCGGGCTGCCCAGGGAGGAGAAGGGGCCACTGAGGCTGCTCCCAAGCCAACAGGGGACAGTCCTCAGATCACGGCCTTCTGTGAACTCCAGGAGGTGGAGTAACCCAAGGCCATGTCTGTTGGCTTTCTGGGTGGGGGGCATCCCTGTTAACTGAAAGAGAGATTTCCAGCTGCGGTGGACCTGCCATGGTGGGTGAGGTCAAGGACATCTGGGTACTTGCCTGGCTCCCAGGTCTCGTCCCCAAACCCATCTCTTCCGAAGCTTAACCGGTGGCTTTGGCTCCCCTGGGCCACAGTCTCCTCTTCTTAGGTCTACCAACCACCTAAATGACTGCTGGGCCACCTTCGGGTTTCCAGGTCCTAACGATGGTTGGACCCAGACACGCCCTGCGCCCTGAGCCTGCACGGTTCCCACCTGCACTCGCGCCGCCTCATCCCGCGCCAGGGCCACCGGGTGGCCGCGATGCCCGCCCAGCACCGGGCAGAGCGCGCACACGCAGCGGCCGCAGCGGCGACAGAAGAGCTCCACCGGGCGACCCCCGTGTTCGGAGCAGCGCCAGCTGCACGTCTCCTCCGGCTCGGCGGGGCCTGGCCCCCCGGGGGTCCTGCTCTGCGTGGCCGCGCCGGCCATTGGCTCCACGCTCCCGGCTCCCGCAGCGCGTGGGGGCGGGGCTCCTCGGAATCGAAACTGGGTCGGGGGCGGGGCAGGGCTCAGGCCCGCCTGCCACGGGGTCCCGCCCAGCGCTGGGACGACCTTGGCGCGAGCTCTCCCCAGCAGGGTGCTCCTCGTGTCCGCCCCAGACTGAAAGTGTGCGCCGAGAAACAGGGACTCACTCCTAATGGGCTAATTGGAAGAAAGTGACACTCAGTGACACTAGTCCAGTAACTCAGCAAACTGCAGCTAGGTGGGGATGGGACCGCGGTTGGGGTGGCCTTAGCTACACTCCACACTTTCCCTTATCCTGTGCCCTCTCCCACAGTTGTGAGGAATCCCTGGGAAACTCCAGTTGCCCGCAGGCTAAAATTTACGAGGTCTTGGGCTCTTAACAACCCTTGGACCCTGCCCTTTGCTCATTTCCAGAGTGAACGACAAGCGCTTTTCCCTAGAACACTCTTGTGCTCCCCAAATGCCCTCTGCCCTGCCTACTTTCATTTACCTCTTTTGGGGTTTTGGCCTGGCTGTCACCTCCTCTAGGGTGCCTTCCCCAATTCTCCCAGAGCAGTCTGGCCTGTCCTAGTCCTGGGGCAGCAGGTGGTGGTGGTGATGGTTAGGACCTTGCCTGTCCTGTTTCTCAGCCGAGTGTCTGGCCCAAACAGTAGGTGGTCACTTAATTGGTATTTGTGGAACAAATAAAGAAATGCAAAGTTCCTTTTGTTACATTTCTATCCAGATGTTTATTGTTTTGTTACATTCTTTCCATTGCACAATTCCATATCTATTTTCACTTTTATTTCTTTATTTTTTACAAAGGTACAAGGAATTTCAGAAACATTAAAACAATCATTCGAACTGTTTCAGGCACGGTTTCATATGAAAAGCATTGCTCCATTCCTGACTTCCTGTTTCCATCTATGATACAGTCTCAACTCTTGTCTCAGGAAGTGCAATCACTGTAGAGCAATGGTGGACACTAGCTGAGGCTCATCTCCAGTGGAGAGTTCCTGAGTCAACAGAAAGGGGGCTCCCGGAGTAAGGGGTACAGTAAGGAGATGAGCTGCAGGCACTACCTATTTGCTAGGCACGGTCCACTCCATCAGCTCAAGAACAAAAACAAAAATATAATTTAAAAAAAAGATAGCTTAAAAAATATCTGATAAAAATTACCTATCCCTCTCCCTTGCTGTGAAATAATTTAAATAATTTACTCTAGGTGTTAAAAAAAAAAAAAAGACAGAAAACAACTTTGTTCGAAGCCCTCGTCCTGTTTCCAAGTGTGAGGTCCAGGTTCCCCAGGGTGGCAGCTTTTGAAGGGATGCTGGAAGCTCTCCAACTCAAACACCCCTCCCACCTTGTGCCCCTAGCTGGGCAGCCAGTGGCTTGGGCATGAGGTTCCTTCACTTCTCTGAGGCCAGGTCTTCCCTTCTGACCACTGGACTGTAACGCCTGCCTGACCTGCGTAGGAGCATGTGCCAGTGAGTGGAGGTGGGAGGGCTTTGTAAACTGTGAAGTGCTGGCAAAGAGAAAGCGGGCGAGGTAACCCCAGCTGTGCTTCCCTGATAATGCCTGGGACTTGGCCTTTTGTTCTAAGCAAAGTAAGGCAAGCCTGGCTGTTGCTTTGGGGAAATGGAGAATAAAACAAAGAACATGGTGTTTGCAGACAGGCAAAGGCCATCAGCCATAGCTGGGGGGAGCACACTTTGGGAACCATATTTGAGCCCCAGTTCTTGTCTGGTATTCATTGTTCTCTTCAGTAAAGATTGAAGATAGGGCTCAGGGACTGGTCCAGGTCTCTCTGTCCTCACTGTTTTACAGAACCACCAGGGCAGCTTATGAAGTCAGAGGCCCAGGCTCTAGAGACAGCCTCAGTGGACATAGAATGGGGCCTGGTGTCTCTCTCTCCTGAATGCTCTCAAGGGCATTCAACATACAGCATGGATTGAAACGTCCTAGGCTATGTCTTTTGCAGTCCCATCTGAGCTCCAGAGTTACCCCATGGGACGGGGAAAACTTATTGCCTACGCCTTCTGACTAAGGAGGGGCAGATTTTGCTTCTTATTATTCTTAGTTTCTAGCTGGGCTGCTGAACTGACCATGAGAAAGTAAGAGCCTTAGAGTAGGGCTCAGGACAGAGATTCAGAAAGGAGGCATGCAGCTAGGCGTGGTGGCACGCACCTGTAACCCCAGCTGCACGGGTGGCTGAGGCAGGAGGGTCACAAGTTCAAGCCCAGCTCAGGCAGCTTAGTGACTTTGTGTCACTTAGTGACTCTGTCTCAAAGTAAAAAATTTAAAAAGGGATGGAGATGGAGCTCAGTGCAAAGCCTTGGGTACAATACCCAGTATCAGAAAAACAAAACAAAACAAGACAAAAGCAAGAAAGGAAGGACACAAAAACTTCCAGGCCAGAAGGGAGTTTCAGGGCCATCTGGTGCTACTTCCTCACCTAGTGTGTTCCCTGTCTCCAGAAGCCCTCACTGGCGGGTGACCACAGCACTCTGCCAGGATCCAGCCCTAGGGCTCCAGACCTCCTGGAGCCTCTTTTGTTAACCTGGGCTGAAACCTGTCCACATCTTCCCGGAGCAGGCAGGCTATGGAGACAACAGTCCACAGACTCAGCTCTAAGGCCTGTGCCTCCACACGGGGCCAGTGTCTCCTCACATCTGGCTGATTCTGGCTGGGGACAGTGGTTCTGACCTCCTGCCTGTGCTGTAGAATTGGGAACGAACCTTAACGCATTCCTTCAGGTTAACCCTAACCCTCAGTCTCTTTGCCAGTGTGTGAGTTTCTGAGGTCATTACCCCACATGTGGGATCAAGGTCAAAGTCTCTGGGGGCAGACCTGTCGGGGGAGGGTCCTTCCAGGTCCCTCCTGTTCAGATGGAGAACCTGGGACCTGAGAGAGAAGGATTTTGTAAATGGTCACCAAGTAAGTAATGGCATAGCCCAGAACAGAACCAGGGGATTCCTGCTCAGGGGGCCGAGAACTGCATCAGGCCGGAAACGGCAGAAAGACAGGCCAGGAGACCAGGATCTCAGTCCAGCCGTGCCGTGAGACAAACCTCACTTTCCTTCTTTGGGCTTCAGTTTCCCCATCTGTAAAATGAGGGAGCTGGGCCAGATTTCAAACTTCTAAAAATTGGTGTAAATGGCAGAATTCTATATTCCATAGCAGGCCACACATGAAACAGACAGAAGGTGCCATCTGTCGGATTGGGCTCCTGCCTAAGTCTTCCTTCCATTCTGTAGGGCGCAGTTTGAACATCACAGGCAGCAGACCTCCCAGATCCTTCCAGCTTGAGCTTTCTACAGTGTTCTTTCCTCTTCAGAAGTTGTGGACACTGAGAGACAGAATTCAACAAAAGGCAAAGTATCATCTAAAAACAGAGTCAGTGCAGAAACTGCTGTCGCAAGAAGGCAAATAGAGAACGGCACCACGTCCCACTGGAATCTCTTTCAGCAACTGAGAGTTTTGTTTTCTGGTAAAAAATATAGAAATAGTGGTTGTTTTCGGGGGACTTGAGGCTTGGTTCTGGACCTCCCCACAAAGCCAGTGGTGTCCCTGAGGGCGGGGATGGCAGAGGCCTTGCCTAGAACTTCCCAGAATCCATCTGCAAGTTCTTGATCTCCAGTTCCAGCTGCTTGGCCTCGACCTCTCGCTGGGTCAGCAGCTCCCGGAGCCTTCGGATCTCCTCCTGTTGCCGATAGAACATCTGCAGCAGCT
The DNA here is from genome assembly GCF_000247695.1 of Heterocephalus glaber. Next base: position 2,746,199 of record NW_004624825.1, on the reverse strand, counting down.
GGGAAGGCAGAGGTCAGAGGGCAAGGTCACTTGGGTGGCCTAGGGTGCAGGGGCAGGGCACCAGCAGAAAGGCTAAAAAACTACCTCTTTTTGACTCACAAAGGCAGAGGTGATTAAATCAACAAGGAGGCAATCCATGCACAGATCTTTTTACAAAAATCTCTATTTCACTCAGTAAGGGAAATTCAAAAATATGAAGTTTTAGGGCCGGGGATTTAGCTCAGTGGTTCCGCCGCCTGCCTCGCAAGTGGAAGGACCCGAGTTCGATCGCCGGTACCAAAAAAAACCCCCAAAAAACAAAAATATGAAGTTTTAGACATATTTTGCCTCTTTGGCTTCTGAGGGATGAGAAGGAAGGATATTTGGTCTTGTAGCCTGGAAACTGGTGTTTTTACCACCACTAAACAATATGACTGTGGGTAGTGAGTTCCTTGCCCTCTTTGACCTTTAATTTCTTTCTTTAGGACAGTGATGGCCAACCTTTTAGAGCTTTCAATAGTAACAAACAGCCAGCTGCAGCAAGGTTTGCCAGCCCTGCTCTGGGAATTGGGGTCAGAAAACCTCATCACTGTCAAAATTGTTGCTGCTGTAGAGAACAGCTGTGAGAGGCTGGGCACTCCCCGAGGGCTTTCATTATCTCCTGGATGCTTGCAACAGCCCTATGAGGGTGGCAGTGATGCACCTCCACTTCACATGTGCAAACTGAAGCTTAGCGCCATGGGACCCCCAGGTCTGAGGCCTCCTAGTGAATACTTAGTAGAACTGTGATCAGAGTCCCTCTGCCAGACACCTGTCCTTCTGTTTTTCTCTCCTCAACATTGACTTCCAGGGCTGTGGCCTGTGAGAATCCATCACATGCTATATCAAAAATGTCTACCCCAGGGCCTGGCATACAATAAGGCACTTAACAGAACTTCACTCTGAAACCAGAAAATCCCAGAACATCAGCACTGGAAGAGACTTCAATGCTCACCAGGTCAAACCCTTTGCATTTTCTGTGTGTATATTCACCATTCTGGCATACTGACGGTGCTCACTGCCCGTTTGTTGACTGAATTAACAAAATGAATTAAGGACTAAGTCAGGTCACACATCGGGCTGTACTTCTCAGCCAGCATTTTCCTCTTTCCTTCTGGGCCCTTGCCCTGAGGGGCAGGCAGTGCTGATTCCCTCCCCTGCCCACTGCTAGCAGGCCCACCCCCTCCCTTACCTCATTCTCTGTCTTTGGTGGGGGGCATTCAAAAACATCGAAGCCGTTGGTGATCCAGGACTTCTTCTCCTCCAGCCTGTGCTCCACTGCCCACCTTGGCACCTTCTCCTCCAGCAGGGAACAGGGCCTCCAGCTGCCCTCTGCAGCCAGCTTTGCTGTAGGGTCCAAGGGCAGGGGTGAAGCTGGGGCTCCAGCACTGGAGAGGAGTCTCTCGGGAGGCAAAGTCCGGGGGCTCAGCAGCTGGGAGCCGGGCCGGAGGGACACCAGGATTGGCTCTGGAGGGAAGCAAAGGGCTGTGAGAGGACTGAGTGGCACGAGTAGATGGACATAGGAAGGCTGGCGCACAGAGACATGCAACAGGTGTGGGAGACACAACTGCCTGCAGACAGGCAGAAATCCGGGTCAGGGACAGTCAGATACGAGCACCACATGTGCAGCCATCTAAGCAAGCCTGGTGGTAGGAACTGCATGTGGTGTGCATTGGAGCTGTCCCCAGACACCATGTGTTCCTCAAGTGTAGCCTTGTCCTTGCCTTGTGAGGACAGTCCCACCCACACTGTACTCTGCCATCTACCAAGGCCATGAGTTCTCCCAACATGCCCAGGAGGCAGGGGAGGCAGGAAGAGGAGGAATCAGAGGCCCAGGGAGGAGAGGATCTAAGGTTGCACAAATCTGGTACTTGGCACTGGCAGTAGCCCTTTCAGTGCATCAGAAGGTCCCTCAGCCCCTGGTGAAGGAAACGAGAGCTTCCTTCAAATGGAGGGAGAGAGAGATTCTGAGTCAGGGGTCAAGGGAGCATATGTTGCTCTCTTTCCACTAGGCTGCCTTGGCTACAGAGTTAGGCCAGGCTGAAGGGGCCAAAGAGCCTGGGTGGCAGTTGCTGCCGAGGGTCTCTTGAGCCAAAGAATAATTGCAGAAGTAGGAGTGGGGGATGGGTAGGGGAGTCGGGCTGAGACTGTCCAGTTCCCCTGAAGAGTCTCAGAATCAGATGTGTTCTGTGGCGCAACCTCTCTTGAGCTGGAGGAGCTTTCTGAACCACCATCAAGCCCTGCCTTCCTAGTCCTGTGTGTGACCATCTAATCACTGACGTCTGGCTTATCAAGGGCCTGTCTTTTGAAGATACAGGAAAATGAAAATACAGCCAGCCCGCCCCCCCCGCTCCCATAATACTTGGAGCCACTGGGACTTCAGATTCCATCACAGTTGCCGTTCTCGGCCTTCCTCACCTCTGTTCATCCCACTGAGCCACTCCTGAGCCGTCAGGGAGGGCTGGGCCCCTGCTGTTGGCGGGTAGATGTCTTCTTGGTAGGATTCCGACTGCAGGAGAGTGCAGACAGTGAGGGGACAGTGGCAGGGTAGGCTGCCCGGACGGAGACAGAGCTGAGAGTCCAGGCTCTCCTCAACCCTGCTGAACTGAGGAAACCCATGCCCAGAGGGCAAAGGGACTTTTGAAAGGTCACACACAGCTCAAAAGTGGAGGTAAGCAAGGCCCAGGATGCCTGGGCCCATGGTGATGACCATGAAAAGGATCTTCCCCTGAAAGGGTGCTCCTCAGCCTCCCTGTGGCTGGGTACAGTGGGACCCTGACAGCTCTAAAATGAGTTCTTTGTCTCCCACCCAGATGGGCCCACTATCCTTACCCGCCGGGGCACAATCATGGATATGGGCTCGATGAGGCTTTTGGTTGTGATCAGCTTGTAGAAGCGGAATATCTCGCAGGAGGACACGTCGAGACCTCTCTTTGGCATGACACCTGCAGACAGACGGCCACAGGGGGTCAAGAGGTTCTGGTTGGGCTGGGCCCACAAGGACCTGGCATATGGGGCAAAGCCAGGGTGTTCCCCAGGAGACTGTCCACCACCTTCCCTCAGCAAACAGCTTATAACCAAATACCTAGGCAGGGCCGGGCCCTGTGCTTTGGGAATGGACTTCATCATTGGGCTGTCTCTACCTTTAAGCATTTCAATTATTTTAACTAGATTCTTACAGGCAGTTTGCTCTACCTCTATCCCACAGCCCTGGGACCCAAATGCTCATAATAGGGATATTCCAGCTGTCTATATTCTTTTTTTTTTTTCTTTTGAAGTTGGGGATGGAACCCAGGTCCTCATACTTGCTAGGGAAGCACTCTGCCACTAAGCTACACCTCCAAGGTGTATCTTCCTTGAGCCTTTTACTTTTGACCTCCCTATATCTATAAAGTGATCTTTTTTTTTACAAATGATATTTAATTGGATTTTTTATTTTCTTTTTTTTTTTTGGTACCGGGGATCGAACTCCGGTCTTTGTGCTTGTGCAGCAGGCAGCGAAACCACTGAGCTAAATCCCCGGCCCTCATTTTTAATTTTTTCAATACTTGTACTGGATACTGAACCCAGGGCTCACACATGCTAGGCAAGCACCCTACCCCTGAGCTATACCCTCAGCCCTCATTGGATCTTCTTCTTCTTCTTCTTTTTTTTGTACCTGGGATTGAACTTGGGACCTTGCTCTTGCAAGGCAGGCGGCAGCACCACTGAGCTAAATCCCCAGCCCTCTTATTTTTATTTATTTATTTACTTATTTATTTTTATAGCACTAGGGATTGAATCCATGGGTGTTCTACCACTGAGCTACATCCTCAGCCCTTTTTTATTCTGAGACAGAGTCTCACTAAATAGCCCAGGCTGGCCTCAAACTTGTGATCCTCCTGCCTCAGCCTCTCAAGGAATTAGGATTAGAGGTATGCACCGTTTGCCTGGCTAGAGTTGGATCTTTTTATTATTTTATTTTTTTTACTTTTTTAGTTGGATCTTTTAAAATTTGCATACACACTTGGAAAAGAGGGAAGGATTGCTCCCTGAGTTTCTTTTAGGTCAATAGTTCTCATCTCCTTGGTATATTGTAACTGCTTGACCTCACTAGGAACACTTCCTCTCTCCTGGGCAGTGCTCTGTCAGCTTCCTCTTTCAATTCCTCAGATGGTGCTTCCTCAGGGAAGTCCTCCCTGGCTCTGGCTCACTCAGTTTTGCTGCTGTATACTTCAAGTCAGACTTGCTACGGCTTGAGGGTATCCCCAAGGCTTCAGGGGACATCGTGAGGTATTAAGAGGGTGGAACTCACTCTAACTATGAGGCTTAGAGATGGGGCCTTTGGGGAGTGATCAGGATTAGATAAGGTCATCAGGGTGGAGCCCCCAGAATTGAATCCAGTGGCTTTGTAAGAAGAGATGAGAAGAGACACCCACGTGCTTCCTGTCTTGTCTTGTGAGGCCCTGCACTGCCTTGGCAACAGTAAGGCCATCACCAAATGTGGCCCATGGACCTTGCATTTGCACAACCATGAGCCAAAACACAGCTCTTGTAACTTATCCAGTGGGCGGTCCTGTGTTAGCAACAGAAAATGGATTCCCAAGTAGCCCAGGAGCCCCACTCACCGATCCCCTTCTGCGGGTTGTAGGAGCGGAATTCTGTCAGGTAGCTCAGGTGAGGTTTGTCAGTGCTCACCTCGTAGTAGCGAATGTTCCCATCCCCCTAAGAGAGCAATCGAGACTCAGAGCTGAGCCATCAGCAGCGCTTGGGCAGGTCAAGCAGCCACCTCTGGCTTTCAGAGGGAAAAACCGGGAAACCCACGTCTCACCTGGGAACACCAGAGACCTCAGGGCCTGTTGCCAAGACATGGACAAGGAGGTCTTCATTTAATGCTCAGTGCCCCCAACTCTGATGCAAAATCCACCCTCAGTCCTCTAAGACAGAGGCTTTGGGAAAACAGGCCCCAACTCTAATCCCATCCAAGAGCCACATGGAGGTCAGAATCTTAGCCCTGAGGAACATTTCTGGTTGTCATAATGACTAGAAGACAGGGAGGGTATGTTGCTGGCATTGGCAGGTAGAGGCCAGAAATGCTAATATGGGAGAGCCACACCCAGTGAAGACCTGCTCTGCCCAGGTTCTGAGTGTCCCTGTTGGGAAAGGCCATCTGGTCCCAGAGCTGGAAGGACAGGCGTGTGTCGACCAGCTAAAGCCCTGGCCCGAGTCTTCCTAGGGAGCTGGGAGGGTGAGGAGGGGTGCTCCCCCAGGGGAAGAGGGGCCAGCCACTATTATCTGGCCCCAGCCTGCACCCCAAGGGCCCCAGGCTGCTGGGCTCAGCTTGGGAAATTTCTGCTCCTGCGCCAGGGACCCAGTCTGCCTCCTCCCTCCCCAGCCAGCCAGGCTGACCTTTCCAACCACATAGAGCATGTTGGTGTCCGAGTCGTAGAAGGGAAACAACACGCCTGAGGAGCCATCCAGGTCCTCCTCTGTGAGGGGCACGGAGAGATCATCCTGCAGGGAAGGGAGAGCAGGACAGCTGCTGAGTCTATCCTGAGGTCAGAACTGCTGCTGCGAGGCTTGGGGTGTGTGTAGGGCAGAGAGAGAGTCTGATCTCCTGCATAAACGCTTTGGGGAAGAGGGCCCCGGCTCTTGAGGCCCAGTCTGTGGGCTGCTGTCTCACAAGGAAGACATTTTAAAGGCACGAAAACTGCTACCATCTATTTTGTCAGCATTTTGACTGTAAGTCACTTTTTTTTTTTTTTCCAGTACCAAGGATCGAACTCAGGACCTTGTGCTTGTGGGGCAGGTGTGGTGGCACTGAGCTAAATCCCGGGCCCTGACCGTAAGTCATTTTTGACACACCTGATCTGACTCTGCTCCTCCCACCACCTCTATTTGTTCCCCATTATTTTGTTTTGATTTTTGGAGACAACATCTCATTATGTACCCCAGGCTGGCCTGAAACTTGCCATCTTCCTGCCTCAGCCTCCCAAGTGCTGGGATTACATGCATGTGCTACCCTGCCTGTCATCCATCTGTTTTACTAGATGCAGGAGACTCCGTGCAGGGAAGCGATCTATGCAGTGTCTGAAATGCCTGGCTAGTGCTCCTCCAAACCAGCCTGCTTGGCCAGCCTACCTCTCCTGTCAGTGGATGCCCATTCTCGCTGCTCCCAGGCTATGCTTTAACTGCTCCTGAGGCTGCCCTTTCACCACCATCTCCTTCCTCCCAAGACAAGATGCACCAGGCCCTGGGCTCACCTAAGGGGCTGCTGGCACCTCCCTGTTCTACAACCAGGTCCTCAGCCCCAGCAGACTCCATGATGCACTGTGAGAACTGAACGAGTGATCACACGAAGAAATGAGTAAAGCCGTGCCAGGCTGTGGGGTGAGGGCAGGGGCGGGGGTGCCCTTAGACCCACCTGGTCCCACAGGGCCATCTGGCGGTTGTTCCAGCGTGACGTGCCTGTGGACAGCAGCTTCCTCAGGTTCCCGAGGAACAGTACCTTGCTTGCTCGGTGCCCCTTGTAGCTGGCTTCCTGGAGGGACATGTGCAGTTAGCATTGGACAGATGCCAGGAGGGGACTTGGGGTGCAGCTTGGAGGTTCTGACCTCCCTTTCTCAGCCTGGCTATGGGAGAGCCCATCAGGAGCACCACCTCCAGGAAGCCTGCCTGACTCCCATATCACGGAGCTCTCTTGCTCTTTGCTGAGAGTCATATCTCCAAGCTAGGATACAGGTGCAGCTCTGCCCAGTTCCACACTTCTGCTTTGAGAGCTACTCTAAGGAGGGACAGGGCTGGGTACACACTGTCACTTCACTGTCCTATTTAGACCTTTGACAGGAAAGACTAATGGTCATTGCTGCTGATGAGCAGATGGAGGCTCAGAGAACTGAAAGTACTTGTCCAAGGTCATACAGTAGACAAACAGTGCTGCCTCTGTCTCCTGACCCCTGGGGCCAGTGACAGGGCACACAGACCAGTTTCGGAGCTGAACCAGCTTCAAACCCCAGCTCTCAATGTGAGGAAGTCCCTTCCTCTCTTTGGCCTCAGTTTTCCCATCTGAGAAATGGACCTGGCACATCTTATTTCCCAGTGGTGTTAAGAGGGCAGCCAAAGATGTCACCTACGAGAGCTTGACCCAGAAGCCACCAGCACACTGTCCAGTTCTCAGAGCTGCCCCAGCCCTATGTGGCCCCCTGCTTCTCAGCCCCTTCAACAGATTCTGGCCCAGCACTGACCTGCAGGACAGTCCCGAGCCGGGGATCGAGAACCCGAATCTTTCGGTCTTTACAGGTGGTGGCCAGCAGGCTGCCGTTGGTGTTGAAAGACATGGACAAGATCACATCTTGGTGACAGGTGATGGTTCTCATGGGGCTCACAATGACAGACTCCTTTGTATCCAGGTTCCAGATCATCACCTGCAGGCAGAGTGCCTGCTCTGAGCGAGGCAGTGGCCACCCCGCCCCAGTCCTACAGTGACACGCCAGCCGGCTGCAGTGAAACACAGTATCCCCAGGAGGGAAATGCAGCTGGAAGACTGGCCGAGGAGCCTCGGTGGGAGGACAGATATGCTGCTGAAGCTGCATGAGGCAGAGTGGGGAGCCGGGGGCCAGGCTGTCTGGTAGTTAGAGGAAAACACCATCTGCCTTTGAGCAACAAAACATCTATGCTGGGAAGACCCCAGGGAACCAGCAAATGGAGGGGAGGAGATGTGTTCTAACAGTAGCAGCATTTTCCACTTCACATGGATAACCAAGGTGGTTATGTTTAGTTGCACAGGCTGCACACAGCGCAGCTCCTGGGCAATTTAAACCTATAGCCTAAGAAGTGAATAGCGCCCCCTGGAGCTGTGTACAAACTAACCTGCACAACTATGCACTTTAGTCCTGCACACATAGCCTACATAGGTGAGAATGCTTCTGATTGGAAGGCAGTAGAAAGCTTAGAGCCCTCTAACAGCTCCCACCCCACCTTTTAATCCATCGCAGAGGCCCCAAGGTAAAGCTGAAAAACTGGTGTGGTCCTACCACGTCTTCCTATAGAATGGGAAACAGAGGCCCAGAGGAGGCATGGAGACATTCCCAGGTCACACTGCCAGTCAGAGACCAGGATGAAAGAGCATCCAGGCCCCAACCCTCAGGGTGCACAGCCTGCCACCAGGCAGTCAGTCAGCACAGCAGGGAAGTCTAAGGGCCAGCCCTCCCCTCCAGGCAGACTGCAATGGGGTGAATCATGCTCCCCAAAATGCAGGTCCACTCAGAACCTCAGATGTGACTTTATTTGGAAATGGTGTCTTTGCAGATGTAGTTAATTGAGGTCACAAAAATTAGGATGTCCTTGTAAGAAGAAGAGTGGACACACAGGGTCATGGCCACGTGAAAACAGAGGCAGAGCCTGGGGTAATGTGGCTGCCAGCCAAGGGCCAGGCATGGTGGCTCTCCCCAGGGCTTCTGCATGGCTGCCTAGCACCTTGACTTCAGATTTCCAATCTCTGGCACGGGGAAGAGGACACTTCTGTTGTTGAAAGCCACCCACATGCGGTGACTTTGCTGGGGAAGCCTCAGACCCACCTTGTAATCATAGCCAGAGCTGAAGAGGATGTTGGCGGCCGTGGGGTGCCACTCCACCAGGCCCACTCTGCGCGCATGGCCCACCAGCTCCTTCCTATAGGCTGTGAGGTTCCTCGCCAAAAGCTGCTTGGGGATGTCCCAGATTTTGATCTGCAGGAGACACATGGCCCGGGTGGGGGGGTTACCAGGGCACCTCATTTTGCCTACTCTCTCCACAGTCCCCTCTCACTCAATGGAGGGGCAGACAGAGGGACAGGAGCTTTACCAAGGTCCCTGGCTGAAGCAGTGGCTGGCCTTGACCGGAGGTGAGCCTATGCTTCTAAATCTTCCTGGAATGGAGCTTCACCAACTTTTTATTTTATTTTTTGAGACTGGATCTCACTAAGTTACCCAGGCTGGCCTCAAACTCATTGTTCTCCTGCCTCAGCCTCCTGTGCCCAGCTGTCTGCCATCCTGATAGCCTGAGGTGGTGGCCAGATGGGTGGGCTGTTGGCTTATCTTTCAGGCTGGAAGCCAGGCCACATATGCCGCTGTGCCTAGGGTACCCCTCTAAATACAGGGGTCTTCCTTTTCCTTGTCCTAAGATCTCACAGTGGAGCCTCAAATACCTGGAAGACGGATTTGTGCTGCATCCTCAGGCACTAAGGAGCTAGTGCAAACTCTGGTGCAGAGACAAACTTGTTGATTTGAGGAGGTACTGTTGATAGCCTGGAAGGGGAGAGACTGAAAACCAGAAGCCTTGGCTGGCTGGAGTCAAAGGCCAGGCACGTCGCAGTGAGGGATAGGGAGGGGCTGAGGCTTCCTTCAGAAAAATGTTGTCTGAGATGGAAGAGGGGCTGCCATGCAAAGAACAAGCTCCTCATCATGGGAGAATGCAAACAGAGGCAGGGGTAGTGCTGCAGAGAGAGGTGGAGCCTTGGATGGTGCTGTCTCAATGTTCTTATTGCCCAGCAAGGTCCCCAGGCCCCTCCATGGCTGAATGTACCACCTTCTTTGGAGATACAGTAAAACCTTGGATTGCAAGTAACTTGTTCTGTGACTGTTCCAAAGACAGGCAAACATTTCTAATAAAATTTAACTTGATAGCAGGGGATTTAGCTCAGCGGTTCAGCCGCCTGCCCCACAAGTGCAAAGACCTGAGTTCGATCCCCGATACCAAAAACAAAAACATAAACAGCTAACTTGATAAACCAGTGATGTCTTGCAAAATGAGTAGTATGTGACACTGAAAGTCACACAATCACACCTGGGGGAATGGTCTGTCTCTCTTTCTCTCTCTTTTTGCGGGATTGTGGGTGACTGTTTCCCAACAACAAGAGGTTATGGAGGGGATTGGATCTGCATATGAAGGAGAAAAAGGCAGAGGAATCCCTCACTTCAAATAAGATTAGAGAGATGTGTAAAATGTGGGAAACTGCAAAATTTCATAGAAAAGTACCACCCAAATAAAGCTGCAGCAGTTAGAGCGGTGAATCAGTTTAATGACAACACAATGTTACATTTCCATGAAATCCTCAGAAGGAGGCAAAAGCAAGTGTCATTGGATAGGTTCCTTGTTAAAGGTGCACAAAAAGAAAAAGATTCCATTGAGTCAATAGATAGCAGTGATTCCATTAGTGATAGTGAAAGTCATTCTATACAATAACCCTCCTCTCTTTGTCTCCCTCACCTCAGCCACAAAAGTTTTCAAAGGTAAAGTGCAGGTGAATTTATTTTTTTTTATATTTTATATTTTATTTATTATTTTGTACCCTAGTACAGGTTATCATCATTTTATATGAATATTGTTGGGTTGTGGAATGAATCATCTGGGTTTCCATTATTTCTAATGGGGAAATTCGCTTTGATATACAAGTGCTTTGGATTATAAGCATGTTTCTGGAAATCGAATTATGCTTACAAACCAAGGTTTTCATGTTCACAGGTTTTTCAAGCAAACAACTGTGCTTCCGGTTCTAGGACATGAACTCTGTCTGGAGTAGTGCAGGCTTCAGACAGTGTGGTCCGCGAGAGTTGTCCCTGCACAGAGCTGGCCTGGGCAGTGCAGGCTCTGGGCAGGTTTGTTTGGAGATACAGGCACACCCCAAAAAGGAAGCACAGCCCCCCGCACTCCCCAGGGCTAAGGCTCATCCTGCCCCAGGTCCCAGATGAATTTACAAAAGGAATCTGCTGCCACTTCAATCTCAATCATCGTGTTCAAGGACCCTGCTCCTGAGCATCTGGGAAGGGACAGTGGCAGGACATAAGTCTTTATAACAAAGAGCTTTCAAGAGCCTCAAAGCAGGCCCAAAAGGGCGAGTACTATAGGAGGGAGGCTGGTGGCAGATGTGTGACATCCTGCCAGAAGCCTCCATGCATTGAGACAGAACCTGTTTCCATAAGGCCTGATTTGATTGCCCCTTTGGTGAAATTGTCCTTGATGTTTCTCAGCAATTTTCTACATGGACACTGACACAGATCCTCTTAGAATTTCTGGCTTCCTGAGCTGCATGTCTGTAATTCTAGCACTCAGGAGGCTGGGGGAGGAGGATCATGAGTTTGAGGGCAGCCTGGGCTGCATAGTAAGGCCCTGTCTCAACAAAACAAAACAAACTTTCTGCTTCCTTTCCTGATAAATGGTGAGGGTTCAGCAGTAAGATTCTAATTCCCTTTTTGCTTCAGCTACCAGGCAACTCTGAGCTCAACTAGGAACTCAGCTGCTGCCACCCAGTACAGCTGAAGTTTCTAGGATTTCCTCATTTTCTCCATCTGTGGCTCAGGCCATTGCTTTGGAGGGAAGTGGCAGAGGTCAACAGAGAAAGAATGGGCTCTGGAGTCAGCTGGGCCCTAGTCTGAAGCCAGTGCTGCCTTCTACAAACTGTGTAACTTGGCCAAGTTCCTGCACTTCTCTGATCTTTGGCTTCTCCATCAGAAAAATATCCTACCTTGTGGAGTTGCTGGAAAGACTGAAAAGATAAGTTCAGTGAGAGTCAGGAATACAATGGGACCATGGGAATGGTCCCTACAACCTTTGTCCTTATTTTAACTAGCTGGTCACCTCTATGTGTTTGGGGTTTTTTCTTTTTTAAAAATTAATTTTATTGGTACATTTAAGGTATACAATATAATGACATTCATCATTGGAAATTTGCACCTTTACATAATCCATTTATGTGTTTGGTTTTAAGCCACAACCACTATATTTTTTAGAAGTAGAACAGATGAGTTATACAGAATGAATTACAAGTAAGTAATACTGAACATTGTGGGGACAGGGACTCTGTCCCTCGTATGGAATAGGAGCTCAAAAAAGTTGATGAAAGTTAGGTGTTCCAAGGTACACCTGTAGTTCCAGTTAGTTTGGAGGCTGAGGCAGGAGGATTGCTTGAGTCCAGTCTGGGCAACATAGCAAATCTCTATCCTAAAAAAAGTTGGTAGGACTGACCTTTTGGGATAGTTTTGGGGTCCATAATCATGTAAAGCTCCCATTCTCATCTTTTCATGGCTCACTTCCCCACTGTCTGTGAGATTTAGTAGATTCTGACCACAATAAAGATGCCCCTCACAGCATTTTACAGTTTCCTCAGAGGTTGGGCTCTCCCACTGAAACACAAAATATCTCACTGGATCTTCATTAGATGGGCTGGAGCTATAGTGCCCATTTTATAGGCGGGGAAAACTGAGGCTCAGAAAGAGGAGGGGCTGCCCCCCAAGTCCCAAGCACCTCAAACTTCCCCTCAGACTCTCTTCTGCTCCTTACACAGTAACCTCACTTCAGTGTTGAAGCAGTTGGGGCCACCCCAAGGGGAATACAGACACTGACCCCCGCCCGCTCCACCTCACACCCTCTAGGCCGTAGAAGCATGCCCCAGCTGACACTCACCGTGGCATCTTCAGAGCAGGAGGCAATCTCGAAGTCATTAAAAGGGTTCCACTTGATGTCTAGGATGTTCCCTCTGTGCCCGCAGACCTTGGGGTAGTGGGGGTCCAACTTTCCTGTCTGCAAAACAGTACCCAGAGAGTTGGAGAGAAGACTAATGTGACTTTAACATCTGGATGGCCACTCAGTCAGCCAGCAGTCACTGAGGAACCAGGAAAAACTAAGGGACAGAACAGGGTGTGAATCTAGGAACCATTTCCCATGTGATCCTGGGGTGGAGGGGCTTGATGCTCTCCTTGGGAAAGTGGAGGAAATAAGAGGTCTTTCACAGGTTGGTGTGAAGATCACAGAAGCTGAGGAGGGAATGTACCGAGGTGCAGCCCTCAGAAAACAGCCTGCCAGGGGGATTTAGCTCAGTGGTTCCGCTGCCTGCCTCGCAAGCTCAAGGTCCCGAGTTCGATCCCTGGTACCAAAACAAAAAACAAAAAACAAAACCTTGATTCGTGTGCATTGGGCCGGGATTTAGCTCAGTGGTTTCACCCCCTGCTGCACAAGCACAAGGACCCAAGTTCAATACCCAGTACCAAAAAAAAAA
>NW_004624825.1:2702434-2733072 GCF_000247695.1 Heterocephalus glaber | reverse complement strand
AGCACAATCTTTGCTGTTATCTGAGAAATTATTTCTGATTTCATTTTTCCCAGATCTTCTTATGTTGCCAGTTCAGACAGTCCAGGTGGTTAAGTATCAGATTGTTCCATCTTGTTTCCCTTTGGGGTTGCTGTAGGTAAACTGGACGTCTGTTTTTGAGGTTTATGCGTCTTCTCATTTCCATGGTGGTGGTGGGGGTTGCTTCTGGTGCCCGCGCGGCTCACCTTCTCTGCCCTAGGAGTGTGGAATGGTGGCATGGGAGCCTCCTTCTGGGAGCTGGGACTGGCTCACCTTCTCTCTCAAGCATTTGTCCCAGGTCGGTGCAGACAATGCAGAACTGACCAAACTGTTTCTCTCCCTGCTTCTCCTCTTCCTCTCTCACCACGGTCACAGGACAAATTGGTCAGCAAGAAGCTCTGTACCAGCAAAGAGGGGGAGTTCTTCTGCCACAGACAGGCCTATTGTCATTAGTTTTAAAGGAAAGTAAATAGTTTCTAACCTCCCTATTGCTGTTAGGTTGTTCTGTTCTCATATTTGTTCTTTCATTCTGCCTTTTTCTCTTGTCTTCAACATTTTCCTAGAGTTTGTGTGATCTTCCTGTGTCCTCTGGCCTCACTGCTAACCTTTTCCTATCATTCTGCCTATCTATCCCTCCCTCCCCAACTCCTTCTAAGTCCCCATCCCAAAGGGTAAAGTTGCCATATTGAAGAGGTTCTTCATTATAAACAGGTTGGGCTGGTCCTCGATTTTGATTTAATTCACACAGTTAAAGGTGATAGATTAATAATTACCACAAATTGTCATTTTCTAAGCTATGCTTGATGCTATGGTGTCGCTGATTGTATCACTTGGGCTAAGGTGTTGTGATTGATCTAATCAGTTGTCCTTCCTGGTATCATGAAAATGAGATAGCCTCAGAGTCATTAGAGACTCAAAACCTAAGACCTAAAGTCCAGCTATATCTGGAAGACACTTCTGAGAAGCAATCATTCTATAAGGGTTCTAAATACAAGCAACAAAGATACTTACAATAAGCAATTTCAAGGTATCAGCCCAGAAACCAAACCAAGGACAGCACCAAAAACAAAAATGAGAAGACATCTAACTAAGGCACAAACCCAGACTTCCACCCCACCAAAGGTAAATTCTGGGGGAAACAAGGTGGAAAAGTCTGTAATCAACTACCTGGACACCCTGAACTGATAGCACAGGAAATAACACAACAGATGAATGAGGCTCTAGAAAAATTCAAAACAAAAATAATTTCCCAGATAACTACAGAAGTGGTGAGCAGAATGAAAGACATGATTAGAGACTCTAGAACATACACAGATCAAAAAAAAAAAAAAAAAAGAAAACAGCCTGCCAGTTCCTAGGAAGATTAAACAGAGCTACCATAGGACCAGCAATTCCACCCTAGGTGTGCACTCAAAAAAGAGGAAGACATAGATCTCCAGAAACATTGTTCACCGCTGTCCACAGCAGCATTATTTACAACAGCCCAATGGTGAAAACAGCCACAATGTCCACGGTGTGAATGGATATGTAACACATAGTGCGTTCATGCTGTGGGATGTTCTCCAGCCAGAAAAAGGATTAAAGTACTGATGATGTGCTGCAAATGAATGATCTCAAAAGCGTTATGCTAAGTGAAAGAAACAGGCATAAAAGGCCACATAATGGACAAAGTATAGTAATGATATAGTCATGATAAAGAGGTAAGGTGAAAAATGTTAGCATGAGGGAAACTTTAACATTATATATCAACAAACCAGTTGCATGGAATAGAGGAATATAGTTATTGGTAAAGCATGGACTAGTATCTAAATACTAGTTCTTGTGATATTGTTGTCCTGTTCTGATTTCTATTTTATCTTAATATAGAAGGTACTGCAAACATGTACTACTAAAAAAAAGGTACAGCTCTGGAAACACAAAGTGAAGTAGCCCAGTGCTCTGACAATGCACAGCTTGCTCCATAGTGCAAATAAATGCAGGTGGTGGTATATGTGAAGGCACAAGACCACTCACATTGTTGTTGTGTGTAATAAAAGTCTGTTGAATGATAAATGAATAAATCTTAACTATAATTTGATCATAACCTTCATAACATAAATGTCCAATATCTCATAGGGCAACCTTTCAGCAGAAATTATTCTACTTGCTCAAGTCCTTCCCTAACATTTTATAAGTCAAATGACTCTACCTAACCAGGTTGGCACTGGATCTGGTTTTGTGAAAGAAAATCAGAAATACATGAAGGGAGTGGTATGGAATTAAATCTGAGCTCTGTTTTCAAAAACTAAAATAAACTCACTAGAAAACGTGCCACATAGTAGCTTGGCACTGTGGTATGCACCTGGCTGAAGCTGAGCCCTTAGTCACTTAAGCCCAGGAGTTCGAGGCCAATCTCAGGGAACTCAGTGAGACCCCCTCTAAACAACAAAAAGCTACATACTATGATTCCACCTGGACTAAATACAGATGTAGCTTCAGGACTTGAGCAAATTAACCCATTTCCTAGGGCTTGTTTGGTAGAGTCCTGATTGATGGATATGAGAATTCAGAGTAGATAAATTTATGGAGACAGAAGGCAGATTAGTGGCTGCCTAGGCTGGGGTAGGGGATGATGGGGAGAAACTGGTAATGAGTATGGAGTTTCCTTTTGAAATGATGGAATTATTTTGAAATTGAGTAGTGATGACAGGCATGCAACTTTGTGAATACACTAATATCCACCACCCTGTACACTTTGAAAAGGTGAATGTCATGGTATAAGCACTGTAGCTCAGTTAAAAACATAGGGCATCTCCCTCCCTTTCCTATTGAGAATTCCTGTACAGGTTTCAGTAAGAACACTCAGGTCCTATGGTTGCTGCCACACAGTCCTGAAGCTGAGATTTCCCATAAACTTGGATTTCCTGGGGTCATGGAACAAGCATACTAGGAAATCTACAGAAACTTGGGACAAGTGGTAAGCAACCATTCCTTCTGCACATCACTCCACATAGACCTGGTAGAACAACAACCAGACTCAGGCCGTCTGCCTCCCAGTGTAGCCACTGCCCATACCACTGTCTACTTTCAGGTGCTTAAGCCACACACTAGGGTGCTCCCTGACTTCCTTCCCTGTTAAGTAAAAGAGGACTGGCCAACATCTATTCATTCAGCAAATATTCATGAGGCCCCCATGGATAGGCTCTATTTGAGGCGCTGGCTGCAAGGTGAATAAAAGACATGGCTCTTGACCTTGCAGAATCAGTCGTCTCAGGACTTTTTACAAAGGAACTTTCAAGAACAGAGTAGACTCAGGGAACACTCTGCTTCCTGTCCTTCCTTACCTCCCTCACTGTGCAAAGCACCACACTTTCTTCTTCTTTTTTGTTTTTTCTTGGTACTGGGGATTGAACTCAGGACCTTGTGCTTGCCAGGCAGGCGCGGTGCCCCTGAGCTAAATCCCCAGCCCTGTGCCACACTTTCTTTTTTATGCTGTGCACCAAAATAGGGGCCTTGCACATGTTAAGAATGTGCTCTAACACTGAGCTACACCCCTAGTGGCCACTGCACTTTTGTGTGACATCTCTGGGACGACATCAATTGTGACTGAGCCAAGCCGTAGTGGTGGTCCCTGACCTTGTTTCACAAGGCTGTGGAGTGAGCAGCTGGCATGATACTGGACACAGGGCTTCTCAGGTCACCTTGGGCAAACTAGGAAATGCAGCCAACCCAGGCCCCTGGAACAGGGTTGTTCATGCATATGTTCTAGGAGCTTGAGATCAGAGGAAGTTGTTCCAGGCTCTCCTTTGCCTAATTCAGCCCTTTCCTCTGGGGGAAAAGGGATTAGATACCTCACAGTATCTGGAATGGATCCCATATGAGGGTGGAGAACACTGGAATGGCCATTACATGACATACTGGAAAAAGAACAGTAGATTTGATGAAAGTATCAGTGCAATATTAAATTTATTGAAGTTAAGGTTATGTAATGAACATCCCTTTTTAAAGAAAAATTTAAAGTAAGGGATAAAGGGCTAAGATGTATGTAACTCATCCTCAGGGTTCAGAAAAAAATCATACGCACATGTATATACATTCCGAGAATGTAGATGTGCATCATTTTGGGTTTCTTTCTCATGGTTTTGGCTCTTCCATTGAAAACAATAGGTCCCTGGAGAGGAAAGAGCAGGACAGCCCTGAGGCCCCCCTCAGGCTCAGGAAAAGCCCAGGAAGAAACACACCATAATGTTAATCACAGTTATATCCAATTGGTGGGATATATGGATTTTTTTATCATCTTCTTTGTCTTTTTAAATTTTGGCTGCAGGATACAAAACCAACACACAAAAATCAGTAGTCTTCCTGTACACCAATATGAACTCATCAAGAAAGAAATTAGGAAAACAATACTATTCACAATAGCATCAAGAAAAATTAAATACTAGGAATGAAGCATTAACCAAGGAAATGAAAGACCTCTACAATGAAAACTATAGTACTCTGGGAAAGGAGATTGAAGAGGATGTCAGAAAATGGAAAGACATCCCCTGCTTCTGGATAGGCAGAACCAATATTGTCAACATAGCCATACTTCCAAACTGATACATAGATTTAATGCAATTTCAAGCAAAATACCAACAGCATTATTCATAGAAATAGAGAAACAATCCTAAAATTCATATGGAACCAGAAAGAGACCCAGAATAACAAAAACAATCCTTGGCAAAAAGAGCAAAGCAGGAGGCATCACAATCCTGGATTTCAAGTTGTACCACAAAGCTATAGTGATAAAAACAGCATGGTACTGGTACAAAAACAGACACGTAGATCAATGGAACAGAATAGAGGATCCAGGAACAACTCCAGACACAGTCACCTGTTTTTGACAAAAGGGTTAAAAATATAATGCTGGAGGAAAGATAGCCTCTTTAGCAAATAGCACTGGGGAAACTGGCTACCCACAAGCAGAAGATTTAATCTGGACCCATATTGCTCACCATGAATTCAACTAAGATAAAAATGGATCATGGGCTGGGCTGGGAATTTAGCTCAGTGGCACTGCGCCTGCCTCACAAGTGCAAGGTCCAGAATTTGATTCCCAATACCAAAAAAAAAAGGATCAAAGATCTTATATTAAAATAGAAACTCTTAACCTGATGGAAGATAAGATAGATAAAACTCTTGAAGTCATAGAATGGACAAGGATTTTCTGAACAGAACTCCAGTTGCGTAGGAAATAGTTCTGAAAATCAACAAATGAGATCGTATTAAATTAAAAAGCTTCCGCACAGCAAAAGAAACCACTGAGTGCAAAGACAACGTACAGAATGGGAAATTTTTTTGGTTTTGGTTGGTTTTTTTTTTTGGTACCGGGGATCAAACTCAGGTCCTTGTGCTTACACAGCAGGTGGTGAAACCTCTGAGCTAAATCCCTGGCCCCTGTTTTTGTTTTGTTTGTGACAAGGTCTCACTTGGAGTGCAGGTTGGCCTTGAACTCACTATGTAGTCCAGGCTGGGCTTGAACTTGCAGCAATCCTCCTGCCTTAATCTCTTGAGTGCTGGGATTACAGGCATGCGCCACCACACCCAGAAAGAATGGGAAAAATTTTTGGTAGTGATTCTTCAGACAGAAGATTTACTTCTAGAATATATAATGAACTAAAAAAAAAAATTAGATCCCCTCAAAATAAAAGAGCCAATCAAAAAAATGGGCAAGTGAAATGAATAGACACTTCACAGAAGTGCAAATGGCCAGGAAATATATTAAGAAATGCTCGACATCACTAGCCATTAGGGAAATGCAAATTAACACAACACTGAGATTCCATCTTATTCCAGAAAGAATGGCCATCATCAAGAAATCAAGTAATAACAGATGCTGGCAAGGCTGTAGGAAAAAAGGAACCCTGCTATACTGTTGGTGAGAATGTAAACTAGTACAACCACTATGGAAATCAGCACGGAAATTCTTCAAAAAACTAAAACTAGAAATTCCATTTGACCCAGTTATTCCCCTTCTAGATATCGTCCCTAAAAAGTTAAAGATATCATATCACAGTGATACATGTATACTCAAGTTTACAGCAGCACAATTTGTAATAGCACAATTCTCATCTTGTAATCAGCCTATATTTCTATCACCAGATGAATGGGTAAAGAAAATATGGTATTTACACCCAATGGAGTACCACTCTGCCATAAAGGATAAATTTGAGTAACTTGTGAGGAAAATAGATGCACTTTGAGACCATAATGTTAAGTGAAGTAAATCTGATACACAAGCTTAAATATCACATGGTTTCTCTTTTATGAGAAACCCAAAGTGTAAACATATTAAAAAGCAAAATAAAAAATAGATAATAGGAAACAGAGAGATAGATCTTCTGCCAAAGGGGAGAGGACTAAGAGATGGGGGTTGGGGGGGAGTAAGGGATGAAAAAAGAATTAAGATGTGTTATGTCCACGTACAAACTCCCCACAACGAATGTAATCATTATGTACTATAAACATGTACTAATAGAAATTAAAAAGTAGATTAGATTTTACTTTCATCAAAAATGTCTTTTAAAATGAAACTATAGGGCCAGGGATTTAGCTCAGTGGTTCCCTCACCTGCCTCACAAATGCAAGGACCCGAGTTCAATCCCCAGTACCAAAAAAAAAAAAAATTTAAATAAAATAAAATGAAACTATAGAAGCTGGTCATGGAGAGGCATGCCTGTAATCTCAACATTTGGAAGGCTGAGGCAGAAGGATTACAAATTCAAGGCTACCCTGAGTTACACAGCAGGACCCTGTCTCAAAAACAAAAACAAACAATACAACCCCTGCCCCAAACTACAGATTTTCTGAAAAGATGGGTCCTTGAAGAGGTTTTAGAGACCAGGAGTAATGAACACACACCCAAGCCCTCTTACCCTGTACCCGTGGCAGGCATCACTAATGGATCACAGCACCCTTGCACTAGGGGAAGACTAGGCTGGAGGGGGCACTTGTCACTGGGAATATGAGGAGCAGAGCCTAGGCCCTTCCCCCACCAGTGTGAGCCAGTGAGGTACCTAACTGCTCTGGGGGAACTTCTCTGAGTCATTGTCCTGGCCCCCTTCCTACACACAGCCTTCTTCTCTCCTTGGATCATTTCCCAGATCATGAGGTACTGGACCTTTCGCTATGGGTCACAGATTGCTCTCAGGGCCTTTATCTCTATTCCCTGGCCCAGCGCCATGCCCTAATTTTTGCCCTGCAGGTTTCTCAGGAAATGCTAATTGGCAGGCTTGCCTTGGGCTGAGAGCCCACTTCTGCCTCCTGTCCACTGGAGCCATAGACTCGGGGAAGGTGCTTCAGAGCCGCTGGCCCAGAGGGGCAGTTCCTCAAAGAGCTGAGCTCCTCCCAGAAGCCCTGCCCCAGACAGCTCCTCCTCCCCCTGCTTCTCAGCAGGACAAACGATGGTTGGGCCTCCTCAGAGAACTCCCTTCAGCACCAGCAGACATTAGCTGCTGAAAGCACGTCAGGGTGGGGACATTTATAATCAGGAGGCATTTCTACCTTTCTAACCATTAGGCCAGCACTCAGCCAGGGGCAGGTGTGATTTATGGAGGCACGATCTCTCAATCAGGGAAGATACACTTGCCCCTTTTCAGACTCCAGGGAACCCTGGCTTGGGTGTAGGGGCCAGCATCTTGAAGGTCTGTGCTGAGGCAGATGGAGTGGACTGAAAGGCAAGACTTCAAAGGGCAGAGCCAGCCAGCGGGGACAGACCTCAGCTGCCAGGATGGGAGAGGTTGGGAGGCCACTGTCCTGACCCTCAGCACCACAGGGCTGTGCCTCTTCCTACCACAGTGTCCCGGTCATGGCCTCAAAGGAGCCTCCCAATCACCCAGGGTGGTAACAGGGAGGCTGGGTGGGAGGAGGGCCAGATAAGGTCACTCGGTGTAGACAAGGGGAGGCCAGGGGGCTGGCAGGCTGACTCACTGGGCTTCCGGCAGCTGAGTCTGCTCTGCAACCTCTGACAAGAGACAAGAGCTCTGTGTCTTAGTTTCCTTGTCCACAAAATGGGCCTCACTCATGGGATGGGTACAAGGACTACAAAGAGTAAAAGCACCGAGACAGCACCTGGGCCACAGTGAGCACTCAGTGTGAGGTCATCAGAGCCAACCACAATCGCCCACCCTCTGATGTTGCTTGGTATGTACTGGGGGACAGGGCATAGGCCAAACTGCTCTGTGGGGGGGCCCCCATCTCTCCCTACACAACAAATGGGCAGTTGTTCTTAGGTCCCCATAGGAATAAAATGTCACCCTCGACCATATTTCAACTACTGATGAACCCAAGAATTGGATCAGCCACATTCCCATGCTATAAGGAAAAGGTTTTCCAATGCTTTTTTTTTTTTTAGGACTCATAATCTAAGGAGTCATGAATGTTCCAGGTCTGGCACTGTGCAGTCTGCTTATATCATTTATCTCCAACCATTCCCAGGAAGTAGTGTAAGAATCCCCACTGACAAGCACAGAAGCCAGGGTCAGAGAGCTTGACCATCATGTGCCAAGGGTGACAGAGCCAGCCCATGACCCAGCCAGAACTGAGAATGTTTCTGCTCACTACCCAGGCTGCCTCTTGCCATCCTCACAGTCTACTGTGTGCCAGGCCTCATGCTGAGTGCAGGCAGTGACAGAGATGGGCACTCGTGGAGGATGGGAGACATAATATACTCGGGGCTTGGAAAGAGGGGCAAAGGGCCTATGGAGGAAGTCAGAGAAGGCTTCCTGGAGGAGGCCCTTGAGTTGAGGCTTAAAGAAGGGAGACCTAGACCAGGCCGGGGAGCAGGGGAGCACTTCAAGTCAGAAAGGAGGCACAGGTAGGTTCCAAGTGGGGAGGATGCTAAAGCAGCTGAGGGAAAAGCAGGAGGAAAGATGGAGTAGAAGAGGAGGCCAGGCAGGAGGGCTGAGGCTGTGGCACGGAGTCCTCTTCTCTTGCCCAGAACTCATGGTGGATCTGCAGAGAGACTCAGAAGAACCATGTGTTCACCGGAAGTGAGGTAGGATAGGAGAAATAAGGTAGGCAAAAAGGAGACAAGGAAAATTATACTTTTAATAAAAACTACACATTCAGAATGAAAACCTAGTACAAAAAAAAAAATTCCTAAGGTCCCTAAAGACACAATAAGCCTGGGCCTTTTCCTTTTCCCTGCAATGGACTTTGGCCATTCCTTTCTATTTAGAAATGGGCCTCAGCTCAGCAACGTCTACCACCCTCAAATGGACCATCACCTCCATCCTCTGTAGAAGAGGACCTTCATCTCCTTTCCACAGGGTTACAGGTCCACAGACTTCTGCCCTAAGTGTCCCCCCATAAATACATCCAGCCCCAGACCATGATCTGCATTTCTCTTGAGAGCCTACACTGTATTTCTGAGTGTGTACTTTTAAATTTCTGCCTAATTCATCCCTTTATATCTCTTACTGAAGCGTCCTGAAAATTCTTTGTCTGCAATGGGAGTCAGCAAACCTACAACTTACTCCATGGATAGGGTGGGTTTAGATTCTCTATCAGTACTTTGGGAACCTCCTTGGACCCTGTCTGGAGACAAAAGGGGTGAGGCGCAAGGCAGGTGCCACCTCAGGAGGAGAGGAGTGAGCATTCCCTGATTCTGGAACACACAATACACTGTCCTGAGGATTTGGGGAACAGTGTCATTCATCACCCTCTACTCGGGAGCACACAGATGAACACACAGAGGTTCACCTGCAGAATCCAATACACAGGACAGGGCTGGACACGAGGAACCACAAAGGCTACCTGGTAACCCCACTTGGTCACCCCTGGGGATGAGGAACTCACTTCCTCCCAAGGTGGTTTATTCCACTTTTAGACCTCATTAATTCTGAAAGAGCACTTCTTATGTCCAGGTTGTGCAGCCTTCTACTCCCTCCACTCCCTGCTGCTGATCCTAGCTCCGCCCTTCAGGTCCCCTAGATATAGACACCTTTGTCCAGGACCAGCTCCTTGGCTACTTGAAGACAGAGGGGGTCTTTCGTGGGGTGTGTTCTTTTCCAGGCTGAATAGACTCTGGAACCGGAAAGACTTCCTCAAACCAGACTAGCCCATGCTCTGCATTTCTAGACAGGGAACCTGGGTAGGGGAACAGGTTTGTGCTTTGGAAGGTTTTGGGTCTCAAAATGTGCAGGTGGGAAGTGGGTGCAGTAGCATACGCCTGTAATCCCAGCACTCTGGGACAGAGTGGCAGAGGGAGCACAAGTCTGAGTCTAGCCTGTGCAACTTAGTGAGTTGGTGAGACCCAGTCTCAAAAACAGCTTAGTGTAAAGGCCCTATGTTTGACCACCAGTACTTCAAACCCATTAACCAAACAACCAACCAAAAAGTACAGGTTGGAACAAGCCATGGAGGGCTTTGATAGAAGGCAGGCAATAGGAAACCCTGGGAGGTGTTCGAGCAGGAGAGCGATGTGGTCAGACAGGCTTGAGAAGGGTCAGTCTGGTCTCTGTGAGCACAGCAGGAAGTGCCCTACCCTGGCCTCCTAGCCATAGTGTCCACCTGGCCTCTCCCTCCGGCACAGGGCCCCGTGGGCCTGGCCCATGCCCAGCAATGTTCCAGGACCCACTCCCAGGGCTCTGGCTGCCTCACCTTCCCTCCTCCCTACCCTCCACACCTCACAGCAAAGTCCACACTCCTCAGCCCTGCTGGGTGTCTCTGTCCAGGGCTGGGCTCCAGGGTCAGGAGCAGCACAGATCTTGGTTGCTAAGGGCCCAGGTTGTCCAGGTTGTGAAATTCACCCTTTAGCCTTCTTCCAAGGGCTCACCCTGGTCCCAGTGGAGGAGAGGCAGGGACACCAACTGTGGAGCCACCTCCTTTGGGGCATGAAAGACTGCCTGGCCCAGCCAGGGCTCTCTGATGATAATTTCTGGGATTCTGTGGCATGGCCAGACACTGCCCAGTGTGGTGCTCCTTTACTCACTGCACTGAAGGATGGGCCAGCCTGTGCCCTCTTTCTTTGGCACACCTGCTTACTGACACTTCTCTGGGCCTGCTGAGGAATGCATTCCTGAAAACTAAGGAGGAGCCAAAGCCAATTAATACAGCCAAGCCTCAGGAGCAGAAGGTAGGCTCATTGTGAGTGAGGCTCCTGGCCACACGCAAGACTGAGTGACCATCTGGGTCCTGGCCTCACTGCTCAAGAAGCTGGGGAAGTCACATCACTGAGCCTCAGCACCCTTCTCTGGAGAACAGGGGGACACTCCAGTGAGGCAGCTGGGTGTCGGCGAGGCACCAGCATGCACGCCCCACCCTCATTACCCCATGACAAGGTCCTGTCTGCATGAGTATGCACTGTGATGGGACAGGCTGCTGTCCGTGTTTCCTCTCTCAGCCATGTAAACCTGGTCAGAAATACTGAGGTGGTTACTCAGGAAATGTGTCAACCAAACCCAGGGCCGACACCTTGTCTGGCCCTCTGGTCAAACAAACCACAGGCAGACACACTTAGGAGACAACCAGGGACATTTCCACACCAACTGGGAATCAGATGGCACAGGGAGTTGTTATTATGCTGTGATCCTGACACTGTGGTTATGTCAGAAAATGTCCCTGTTTTTTAGAATTGCATACTGAAGTGTGTGGGGGCAGATGATGAAATGTCCAGGATTTGCTTTAAAATATTTTAGGGGAAATAAGAGGGAACATAGTGGTGGCACCCACCTGTAATCCCAATGCTTTGGGAGGTGGAGGCAAGGACTGAAGTTTGAGACCAGCCTGGGCAATTTAACAACACCATGTCTCAAAGTAAAAAATAAAAAAGGGCTGGGGATGTAGCTCAGTCCAAAGGCCCTGGGTTCAATCCCCAGCACTGCAAAAACAAAACAAAGCACAGGTAGATGAAGCAAGAGGTTAAGCTCTTGATAATTCTACAATCCGGGTATAGAGAGTCCAGTATATTGTTTTGTGTTTGAGACCGTTCTTCACAAATATAAAAGTGAACTAGATTAGAACCTCGTTACCGAAAATGGAGTTTGAAAACCAGCAGCTTCAGCACCACCAGGAAGCAGTCCAGCCAGTTTTAGCAAATAAAAACACAGAGGTCACTGGTAAATTCTAATTTCAGATACACAAACAAGAATTTTTTTTATTGTAAGTAGGTCTCATGCAAATTTTACTAATTCTAAAAAATTATTTGTAAAAACAGTTTACAACTTCTTAGAAAATTAAACATGCAACTACCTTATGAGCCAGCAATTGCCCTCCTGGCACTTATCCCAGGGAAACGGAGATAGCCTTATTTTCTCACATAAACCTGCACACAAATGTTTATAGCAGCTTTACGCACAGCAATCCCAAACAGGAAACAACTGCATGGCTTTTGACAGGTGAGTGGTTAAATAAACTGTACTTCCATTGTGTGGAGCACTACTTAGCAATAAGAAGGAACACATAACTGGATGAATCCCCAGAGAATTATGCTGAGTGAAAGAAGCCCCTCCAAAAAAGTTCACAACTGTAGGGTTCTCTTTATTCAACTTTATGTATTCATTTGTTTGTTTGAGACAGGGTCTTGCTATGTAGCCTAGGTTGGCCTTGAATCTATGACTCTCCTGCCTTAGCCTTCCAAGTGCTGGGATTGCAGGTTAGGATTACAAGCATATGCCACCATGCCCAGGTATGCAGCATTCTTAAAATGGTGAAATATAAAGATGGAGGACAGATTAGCAGTTGTCCGGGGTTAGGGAGGGAGTGGCTGTGGCTGTCAAAGCAAAGAGAAGAGGTCTCTGATGGAAATACTGTGTATCTTGGCTGCATGCTGTCAATAGCATGGTTGTGAGCCTGTGCTGCAGTCTTTGAGATGTTACTACAGGGGGGCTCTGGCCAAAGGGAGAGCGGGATCTTGCTGAATTATTTCTTACAACTGCATTTTAAGTGTACAATTATCAAAATAAAAAGTTTAATTACAAAATACCCTGAAAAAATTACTTTTTTATCCAAAGTGGAATTTAACTGGGCCTCCTGTATCAGAGCCAGTGATGCTGGGCGCCCGTTGGAAACACTGGTCTCTGGCTGTACTCCAGACCTGCAGAATGAGGACCTTTGGGGCAACACTAACCTGTGAGAAGCTCTGGATGGTGCCCAGATTCTCAGGAGACTGGGATAGCAGCCCATGTCCTTGAGCTATCTATGAAATTTCACAAAGCCCAAAGGAGATCAGACATCTTACCTAGGATCAGGCTGTGTAAGGACAATTGAATTCCAACCCTCCAGTGGTTTCCTGCTTGACTCAGAAGAGCCCAGACTCACTTTGGTCTAAATAGCTTCACAGGCTGGGCTCTGCTCCTCATCTGACCTCATCTCTCACCACTCTTGCCCAAGTAATGACGCACAAACACACCAAACCCACCAAACCCACTTCCACCTAAGGGGCTTTGCACATGCTATTCATTCTGCCTGAACACTCTCCCTCTAGTGCTTCAAGTGGCTCTCTGCTTAAAGGCTGTGCCCTGAGAAAGCCCTTCCCAGATCACACTAAGCCAGATCCCTTCTCCCAACCCTTGTCATAGCCTATCACATCAAACCAATTTATTTTCTTCATATTGGTAGTTAGTACTGATTTATACTGAGTAGTTCATGTGAGTTAGGAACTGACAGTTCTGAAAGAGTGTGAGTAATAAAAATTAGCAGAGCCAACCAATTAATCCTTTAAGAATGTGGTTTATATGGCGGACAGAACCTTTTATAAACACCCAGATCTTGGTTTAAACAAGTGGCCATGCAAAACATCTCTAAAGGTCCCTCCCGCTCTGACCTTCAAGTCTTTCTCTAGATCTCATTTTGTACTTGACCCTCCTCAGCTTGAAAAATGTCATCTCTTTCAGTGAGTTCACTTGCCTCAGCCTAGCACTCAAGGCTCTTCTCATCTGTCCCCAGTGCACACCTCCAGGGTATTTCCCTCCCTGTTCCTCTCAGATTGATTATTTATTCTAGCCAGACTGCTCTCTGCATTGTTTCTTGAACCCTGAAGGTGTAATCCCCCTCCAAGCTTTTGCTACTGCCATTCCCTTTGCCATTTACGCCACCCTGTATATGTGGAAGAAGAATCATTAGGTAATTCATTCAGTCAATGAAAATTAATGAGCATCAATTATGTACCCAAAATGGCAAAGTGATTCCTCCCCCCCACCCCCCGTTCAAAGTACATTAGGAGGTGCTACATAGTAGACCACAAATTAATTTAAAGGAGTCAGGGTGTGGTGTGCTAAGAAAGGAATATGCTGTGGAATGTGTTTTAAGAAAGGACAATGCTAAACCCGGCATGGTGGCATGCATCTGCAATCCCAGCACTCTGGGAGGTGAGGCAGAAGAACTGCAAGTTTGAACCTAGCCTAGGCAACATAGCAGGACTTTATCTCAAAAAAAAAAAAAAATTAAAAATTAAAAAAGGGTGGGAATATAGCTCAGTGCAAAAGCCCTGGTTTTAATCCCCACTAGGGAAGGGGGTGCTACAGAAGTTTGAAACTTGGGGAAGAAGAAAAAGTGTCTGTCCATGATGCATATAGTATATACTTCCATTTACTTAGGCCATCTATAATAATAGTCTTTCAATAATGCTCTACAGTTTTCTCCCAGTCTTCAATGTTCATTCATGGGTATCTGATTTTCTATTATCTTGCTGGAAATATTTAATTACATTTTCTAAATATTCTTGTTATGTACAAAAGCAATTCATTTTTGTATTTTGAGTTTTGTATTCAACTGCCTTCCAAACACTCTTACTTTTCTAATAATTTGACAACGTGTTCTTTTGGGTTTCTATGGAGACAATCAGATATGTAAATAATAGCAACTTCATTTCTTACTTTTCCATCCTACACTTATTTTTCTACTCTTACTGTGCAGGTCATGACCTTTATATTTTATTACTGATTTCAAAAGGATGCTTCTAATATTCCTCCTTTATAAATGATGTTTGTACTATTTACCAATGAGACCAAAGTCAACAGCACCAATAATGGGACAAATGACATCATATGCCCCATGATATAATGAACTGAGGACACAATAGCACATGTGTAATAGTCTTACCAAAAATACACAAATGGGTCTAAGGAAGAGATAATCTGATAAATCCAAATTTAGAAACATTCTGCAAAACCATTGGCCTTTATTCTTTAAAACTATTAATATCATGAAATAAAGATGGCCAGGAGATTTGACAACTAAAATGTAATGTGTGGTTGTGAATTGGATTCTAGGTCAGAAAAATAAAAATTGCTATCAGGAACATTAATTGAGACAATTGGCATAATTTTAATTTGGACTGTATATTATAATTAGCATTGTATTGTGTTATATTCCCAAATGTGGTTATATTGTGGTAATATAAGAAAATGTTCTTGTTCTTAGAACTTATAGACTGAAGTGCAGCATTCAGGGGTGAAGGGTTGGTTAGATCTGTAACTTCTCTACATTGCCAAATACACACTGTTTTGGTTTGTGTCTAGTTGGCCCCCCAAAGCCTCATGAGGATGAGGTGGGATTTTCTTTTTCAGAGGTAGCTGAATCTGGAATGTGTGATGCTGGGGTTAAGGGTGAGAGATTACTAAACCACTATATGTGAGCGATTAGTTTGGCACCGCCCTAATCCTGGTAGTCTAAATAAGATAAAAGGGGCAGAAAGACACTGTTAATCCCTCTTGTTACCTTTACTACCTTGTGCGTGCCATGTTGTTTCTTCTCTGCATGCCTGTTTGTCATCTCTGTCTTGAAGTCAGGAGATTATGTACTGAAACCTCTATGAACTATAAGCTAAATAAACCCCTTCCCCTTTAACTTTTGGTGCCAGGTATTTTGTCTCAGCAACAAGAGAAAAGTAACACACACACACACACACACACACACACACACACACACACACAGTGCAAATTGGCAAAATGTTAATTACTAGTTAACCAGGTAAGGATAACCAGGAATTCCTTCATTTATATTTGTAAATTTTCTGTAGGATTGAAATTATTTCAAAATAAAATTTTTATAAAATACTGTTTGCAGTAAGTTATGAAATTTCCCTTCTATCCCTGGTGCTATAGTTTTGATATTGACTGCCCCCAGCAAGGGGTCCCTGGAAGGTGGTGGAGTCTTTGCAGGGTGGGGTCTAGTGGGAGGTCTTTGGGTCATTGGGTGCGAGCCCCCCACAGGTTGTTGTTGGATCTACTTCCCTTCCTTTTTTTCTCTTTTGCTTTCTGGTGATGCCACAGGCCCCAAAGCAGCAAGGCCAATCAATCATGGATTGAAGCCTCCAAAGCTGTGAGCCAAAATAAACCTTTCCTCTTTAATTACTTAGGTATTTGTTGTAGTGATGGAAAGCTAACACACCTAGTTAGTCTGCTGTGATTTATCTCATGGGTGGTTACTGCACTTTATCAAATGCTTTTTCTGGATCTGTGCAGATGACTACATGATTTTTCTCCTTTCATTTGTTAATAAGATGGTCTATCATTGACAAATATTAAGCCACTTTTAGTTTCTATAAATCTAATGATCCCAAAGTATCTTTTCTTATTCATGGTTAGATTCTCTTTGCTAGTAATTCTGCATTTTCATGAGTACAGTCTTATCTACACTTTTTTCTTTCATGTTCTATCCTTGTGTGGTTTTGGTATCAAGGTTGCATAGGCGTCAGAGAATGAGGAAGGAGGTTATCCCTCTTCTCCTATTTTTGGAATAATGTGCACAAGATTCAATAATCTCTTTCTTGAAAGTTTTGTAAGACTTGCCTATAAATTCATCTAGGCCTGGAGTCTTTCATATGTATATGTATATGTAAAACACAACAAACATGCAAAAAAGTGCACAGAATGTAAATGTTCCACCTAGTGAGTTGTTGGAAAATAAATTATCAACAGGTCATTTTAAAAACCTATGGGGGTATTTCACATTTTCTATTATACCTTTTAGTTCTAATTTACATTTTCAGTTTCTCACACTAGAGAAACTGTTCAGTATTTATACATGTGTGTCCTATTTATTTCACTTGAGAGTATCCCTTCGATGTGCATCCATTTAGCTATAAATGTCTCTAATTTCTCATTTTTTATGGCTGAGTAGTACTCCATTTTATAAAAACACCACATGTTCTTTATCCAGTCTCCAGTTGATGGGCAGTTGGGCTGTTTCCAAATTTTAGCTATTTCAAATTGTGCTGCTATGAACATGGGTGCACATATATCACTGTGGTATGATTCTTTTAATTCTTTTGGGAAGATACCCAGCAGGGGGATAGCTGGGTCAAATGGGGCTTCCAGTCCTAGTTCTTTGAGGTATCTCCATACAAAGGGGAAGGGGAAGTGGAAGGGGTAGGGGTAGGGGAAAAGAAAGAAGGGAATGGAATTAATGTGAGAAAATGGAAAAATGGAAACAAAGTCTTTGTAAATAGGGAGGGATGGAGGGGTTGAAGGGAGGACAGGGGAAGGGGGAAAAATAAGAACCAAGAGAGATTATGTAAAGGTGCAAATTTCCAATGATGAATGTCATTTTATTGTATATCTAAAATGTAGCAATGATTAGAATGAATAATTGATAATGCGAAATAGGAAGAAAAGGTCCAAAGGGGTAGGGGAAGTGGGAGGGGCAGGGGAAAGGAAAGAAGGGAAAGGAAAAATGATGAGAAACGGAAAAAATGGAAACAAAGTCTTTGTAAATAGGGAAGGGTGAAGGGGGTGAAGGGAGGGCTGGGAATGGGGAAAAAATAAGAACCAAGATGCATCATGTAAAGGTACAATTCCCAATGAGAAATGTAAATGTACTGTACACCTAAAATGTACCAATAAAAGAATTTAAAAAAACAAAACAAAACAAACAAAAAAACCCCCTATGGTTAGGGCCAGGGATTTAGCTCAGTGGTTCCACCACCTGACTCACAAGAGCAAGATCCCGAGTTCAATCCCCGGTACCAAAAACAAAACAAAACAAAACAAATAAAAACCTATGGGTTTCCCAGTTTTGCAATAATATGAGCTCCTATGTGCCTTCCCATTCTTCTGTTCTAGTGCTCCTGGGAATATGTTCTGCTTAGTATATGCTTAGGAGTGGAATTTCTTGGTCATAGGCATATATATTTTCCTTTTCTCCCCCAAAATAGGCATGTTAGCTTCCACTCCCAACCAGAAGTGTTGGTACATACTTTACACTGCTTCCTATCTTTGCTATCACTTACTATTATCAGACATTTATATTTTGACAATATGGGGTGCAGTGAAATTTTTATTGCTCAATTAAAAAAATTATAGAGCTATTCCTTTCTTTCTCTTTTGCTTCCTGGTGATGAGGTGAGAGTTCCTACTGGAATCCATATTGATAAATAACATATTTTTTGGAATTTGCCCACATTGTCAATGTTTTCAAATTTACTGGCATAAAACTACTCATTAAAATGTCTTATTAAATTTTTTCTTGTAGTGCTGGGGATTGAACCCAGGGCCTATGTACATGCTAGGCAAGTGCTCTACCACTGAGCTATATTCCCAGCCTATCTTATTAGATATTATTAATATTTTTTTTATTTTTTTGTTTTTTTTGAGACAGGGTCTCACTACGTAGTTCAGGCTGGCCTTGAACTCACTATGTAGGTCAGGATACCTCGAACTTACAGTGATCCTCCTGCCTCAGCCTCCCGAGTGCTGGGATTGCAGCTGTGTGCCACCATGCCTAGCTGTCTTGTTAGATTTTAAAGCTCTGTGGTTACATTGTTTTATTTGTTCCTGATGTTATTTGTATCTTCTCTCTTTTACCACTTAATCAGCTTCTCCAAGGGCTTGTCTATAAGGGTTTTTTTTGAGATAGAGTGTCAGTCACTATGTAGTCTAGGGTTTGAACTTGCTATGTAGCCCATGTTGGCCTCCAACTGTCACCCTCCTGCCTCAGCTTCCAGAGTGCTCGGATTACAGACATGAGTCACCATGCCTGCCAATTTCTGCTTTTTATTATCTTCGTCCTCAAATTTCCTTTGGGTTTACTCTGTTGCTTTTTTTCTAACTTCTTGATTGAATACTTAGTAATTAATTTTCAGCCATTTTCCTTTTTCCTTTGTATGAGAGCTATACCTTTTCCTTGGTATATATTTTTGGCATCCCCTTTATGATATAAGCCAAAGTACTTTTAAATTTCCATTTGATTGCTTCTTTGCCTATACTATTTTAGAAATGTGTATTAAAATTTCTAAGTGAGCAGAAATTTAACATTTATGTTGTATTACTGGTTTCTAACTCTATTGCATTGCGATCAGAAAGCCTGGTCTATGCATAAACCAGGAATGGTAGCACATGTCTGTAATTTCAGCACTCTGGGAAGCTGAGGCAGGAAGACCTCAAGTTTGAGCTCAACTTGGGCAATTTTGTGAGATCCCATCCCCAATAAAAAAAAGGCTGGGGATATAACTCAGTACAAAGTCCTTGGGTTTAACACCCAACACGTGTGGTGGTGGTGGGGAGCTAGCCAGCCAGTCTGTCCTATCCAACTCTAATCTATATTTATGACTATAACTGCTGAGTCCTTTGGGGGTCTAGGTCAGGCACCTGCCATTGCAGCTGACTCTTACAGTGGTGGTCATGCAGTGGTGGTCTCTAGGCATTCCTAGTGCTCTGATCTTAGTCTGTGAGCTGCTTTGCTCTGGAGGGCCATCATGGCTCTTCTGCTGGGAGCCAGAGGCTCTAGGA
This sequence comes from Heterocephalus glaber, assembly GCF_000247695.1. The sequence goes on along the minus strand of NW_004624825.1, from coordinate 2,713,363 downwards.
ACTGAGAAGTACTCTAGTCCATTCAGGTGCCCAGCCTTAGGGCAGAGATTCAGAGCTGGTATCCTGATATGAGGGTGATCTGTATGAAACTGTCACTCTCAGGGGTCAGAAACATGACTATCAGCAATGGTACACGGTCTGTTTGCCTAGGACAAGCCTGTTCTCACTTTCTCTCTCACCTCTTCTAAGCCCAGTGCTTGTCTTCCTCTATATGGCAAAGATAGATGGCTTTGGAGATTTTTCCCAATTCCATGTGAGCCCAGGAAGACATTCAAAACTATATTTTATTCAGGAGTGAACTGATTTGCAGAATTGTTTTGCAGAGAGGAGCAGAGGCCTATGACAGCCAAGACAGCTGTTGGAAGCTGAAACCTCAGATAGGTATACTTTTCTAAGGGGGACACCAAGGCTCAGAGAGGAGGCATGACTTACCAAGGTCACACAACTAGCACGAGACAGGGCTGGGACTTGAGTCACACCTGAGCCTAGAAACCCAGGTTCTGTCTACTTTCCCTCTGTCCTGAGGACCTCTGGAGACCTGTCTGGGCCTGGGGATGACCAGGTACCCTTACCTGGTGCAGGGGGATGACGATGAAGGCCCCCCCACCTGCACACTCAGTGACAACTGCAATGAAGTGGGGGTTCACCGCACAGAAGTGATTGTCATGAACACTGCGGGTGATGGGCACGGAGTCGTAGCAGTTCTCCTTGCTGGCTGGTTTGCCGAAGACATGGCGGAACTTGGAGCTCCGGTACTGGGGGTGCCATGACATCTGTTGGAGGCAAACAGGACAAAAGGCATGAGGCTCACTGCCCTGATTGTGGGACACATGGAGGTCTTACCTTGAGAATCTGTAAGTAGGCACAACTGGGGCAGTGGTCAGCTGTATGTGGACAGTGATAGTTATGAAGGGCAACCAAGCACATAGATTACAGTCATGGTTATCCCTATGGATTCAGTGAGGTAAGGGGGACAGTGCATCATAACCACCAAATTGTTTGCTGTTGTATTAGGGCTTTTCATCTCTTCAAGGGTGAACACAAAAAGGCAGAGAAACCATAGAGAACTTGACAGCAACACCATCTCAATGCTCTGTCCAACTGAGTGGATAGCTGTGTTCTCTGGAGCCAGAGGGCTTGGGCTCCACTTCCAGCTGTGCTTACTCACTGGGTATGCAAGTAACTTAACCTCTGGAGCTTCAGTTTTCTTGCCTGTAAAATGAGATGACAAATGTATCTGTTTCGTAGATTTGTCACAACTAAATTGGGCAATGTATTTAGATCCCTAGGCACAGGGAAAGACCTTTAATTGATAGTAGCAGTTACTACCACCAAATTGGATTGGAATTCTTTATCCAAAATGCTGGGGACTGAAGGTGTTTCCGAGTATGAATTTTCTCAGATTTGGAAATATCTGCATATACATAATGAAATATCTTAGGGATGAGACTCAAGTCTAAACACAGATTCTTTGATGTTTCATGCACACCTTGTACACACAGCTAGAAGGCAACGTCTTACAATATTTTTAGTGTAACTGCACTTGACTCTATCTTTTTTTTTTTGTTTTGGTACCGGGGATTGAACTCGGGTCCTTGTGCTTGCACAATAGGCAGCGAAACCACTGAGCTAAATCCCCAGCCCAACTCTATCTTGTTATATGAAATCAGGTGTGGAATTTTCCACTTGGGTCATCATGTGGGTGCTCAAAAAGTTTCAGAGAATTTCCAACTTTGAGTTTTTTGATCAGGGATGCTTAACCTGTGTTATCATCCAAGAATCTTGAGCTTCTGGTGCTCTTCATCCAGCTTGTATTTGTTGAGTATTTACTGAGCAAGGTGGTGTCCAGATCCCATTTCCAGCACTAGGAGCTTGGTGAGCGTGAGCCTGAGCTCCACCCTTACAGGAGGGAAGAGTCCTCATGCGATGGTAACACTGGGGACTCGTACATGCCAGTGGGGAGGACTCATATTGGAAGTGACACATGAGTTTGACGTGAAGGATGAGTAGGTGTTGACCACATAGGCAGGACAAGGAAGAGCTGAGGAAGGTGTCCCAGGCAGATAGAAGCATCTGAGCAAAGACCCTGAGACTGCAGCAGACAGTGGATGTTTGGGGAACCATCTGTGGTTTATTAAGATTAGCAAGGAGATACTAAAAAGAAAAAAAAACATACACAGTAAGTCCCTGACTTATAAACAAGTTCTGTTCTGGAAGAACATTTGTAAGTTGGACTCGTTCGTAAGTCTTACAAAGTGAGTCTTATACACACCCTTGACACAAATATACATGTAAAGCATAAAAAAACCAAATACAGGGCCGGGGATTTAGCTCAGTGGTGCTGCTGCCTGCCTCGCTAGCACAAGGTCATGAGTTTGATTCCCAGTATCAAAAACCAAAACAAAACAAAAAAACAACAAAAAACCAAATACAAGGTCTATTTGTATCTTTGTTCGTAAGTCGGGAACTTTCCATATATTGCAGACACACATACAAGCCTATCCATTGGATGTGGGATTGAGGAGAGGTCAGGTGAAGGGGTCAGCAGGGCAAAATTGTGACTGGCTTGTGAGAGGTCCAGGCCTTGGCAGTGACCAAACAGGATCTGGGCCCTTGTCTCCGCCAAAGGGACACTTTCAGGCACTAGGCCTTAGCTGATCGATCCTCACCACCCCTACCCCCATCTCACTGTTAGGGTTTGGGTCTAGCTGTTCCCCCAAAGCCTTATGTGGTCATAGGTAGCTTTTTCAGAGGTGGCTGAATCTAGCTTGTTGATGCTGGGATTAAGTGTATGTGGTTACTAAATCAGTCCACTGATTGGTTTGGCACTGGCCTAATCCTGCTGGTCTGGATAAGACAGAAGGGGCCAAAAGACACTATTAAGGTCCCTTGTTGCTTTGCTACCTTCAGTACACCATGAACTGTTGCCTCTCTGCCATGCCATCCTGCCTTGGAGCCAGCCGATTATACACTGAAGCCTCTACAAGCTGTGATCTAAATAAATCTTTCCTTCTTTAACTTTGAGTGTCAAGTGTTTTGTCTCAGCAACAAGAAAAGTAACTAACATACTCACATCATCCCATGATGCTCCCATTCACTGCCACCTTACATGATCAGGTCAAACTCCTGAGCCTGGCATTCAAGGCCTTTGGGTCAAGTCTCACTAAATATTTCAGGTTTTAATTTGTCTTGCTTACCCCCTAAACAGTACCATCTAGTTTCCTTGGTACTTGCCCTTGCATTTCCAGTCCCTGGCCTTCCCCACTACTTGGGTTGTTCTTCCCACCCAACCCCTGCTCCAATTTCCACATCCAATTCCACCTCTTCCCTCATTCCCAAGCTACCTCCTCCAGAGAATCTTTTATGATCTCCAAATTTCAGAGCTCTCACTCCCCTCTGCCTCCCTCCAGCTGCCTCTCCCCATCCCACCTTAGCCCCTGGCACTGTGCCCGGATTCAGAGTTTGATGTCAGGGCTCATCTTCTTCGTGGGAAGGTTCCTCAGGGAGCCATGGGGTTCTGCTGTGGAGTGCCCAGCGCAGCAGCTTCCCAGGCCCAGGACACAAGGGAGGACAAAGAAGATGCTTGCCCCACCTGGGTGGCTGGCCCAGCAGGCTCTGCTCTGTGCTCAGTCCTAGGCACAGGAGTAGACTGTGTGACCATAGGGAGGTCACAGTGATCAAGTATATTAGCTTTGCCATTGCTGTGATCAAATACCTGAGACCCACGGCTTAAAGGAGGAAATGATTTATTCAGCTCACAAATAATCGGCTGGCTCCAAGACAGAAATATCATGGCAGAAGGGTGTGGTGGAGCAAAGCTGCCCCATTCACAGTGGCTGGGAAGCAGAGCAAGGAAATAGTGCCAGAAAGGACAAGGGCCAAGGACAAGATATAGTCCCCAAGGTCACACCTCCATGACTCACACAGCCACTCCCAAAAGCATGCTTTACCAATCTGCTAGGTGTTTCTTAATCCTAGTTGACAAATCTGGATCAATCAAGTCAACATATCTTGATCAATGTCATATCTGGGTCCTGATCCCTGGGCTTTTACAAAGCACCGGGTGGTCCTGTGGTCTTCCAGGGGCCATTCTACTATGCAAAGCTCAAAAATTTCAAGCTTCCTTCTGGGAGCTCTGCCAAAACCCTGGCTGCATTTGCCAGAGCTACAGGAAGGACCACAGAACACAGTGATGGACTCATTAAAGCCCATTGATCCTCATTTATAGACCCCAAGAGAACACAAAACAAAGAAATAGAAAAGTCATAGCCAAGGAAATAGAAACAGAGGGAAAATGCAGGCAAAAAACCAATCATCTGAACTGTAGGGGGACTTACACTATTAAGTACATGCTGCCTGGTCCTCCATTCAGAGAAGGTGAGCTAGGCCTCAGATTTGGGTCTGAGCTTCCCAGTGGCCAATTTGACAAGGGAAAAATCAGAATCAGTATCTATTAGCTAAAAGCCACCACTTGCTAAAGAGCGCTGTAGCTTTTCTCTGTACTGGGTCATGAGAAAATGGGTACTGGGATCTTCTTGGAAAGGAATGGCAAACATAATGATTTCCTTAGGCTTCTGGCAAGCAGGCAGCAGCTAAGGAGCTGCCTTGAGTCTGAGCTGGGTGTAGGAAAGCAGGGAGCAAGTCAGCAGGCTCTGCTCCAGCCCCCGCTCTGCTCACCTTAAGCAGCTGCTGCATTGGGAGGGGCGCCTGTGTGTGGCAGATGGTGATGCCCATTAGCCTTCCCTGTCCTCCCTCCTGGCGCACCTCCCTGGCAGTTTAGGCAGCCACAGCATTCACTCTGACTGGTGGATTATGGGAGAAAGCGATGTGGTCACTTGCAGAACACAGCATGTAAGACCTGTCTATGACACTGTAGCACTCTTGTCCCTCGTTGAAGAGGCATATTTTCAGATGAAGGTTCCTGAGGACTGTGTGGAGCAGAGCAGTTCTCCAACTGACAGACAGCAGGACAGAGAAATCAGCTTGCAGAGGGAACCACTGGGATAGGGCTTATTTGTCACAAAGCATAGCCTACTCATCCTGACTAATACATTGGCCCAGCAGGTCCAGCCCTGGGAGATGGCAAGTGGCTGCCTGTGCTTGGTATGGCCAGATTCTCTCTCTCTCTCTCTCTCTCTCTCTCTCTCTCTCTCTGGTATTGGGGATCAAACTCAAGAACTTACGCTTTCGAGGCAGGCACAGAACCACTGAGCTAAATCCCTGGTCCATGGCCAGATTCTCTCAGCGAGGTGGGCTTAGAGCAACAAGGAGCTTCGGAGGGACTCAAACAGAGGAAAGAAGGATCAGACCTCACTTTCTGGTGGACTCTTGACTGCTGAGCAGAGGAAAGGCTATGGTCACCTAGGCTGAAATAAAGCAGTGATGTGTGCAGGGGTGGGTGGGGAGATGTTAGTGAAATACCAAGGAAATGGCATCAGCCAGACTCGGCAGCTGAGTGCACACAGCAGGCTGTGGGGCAGGGGGCCCAGTCACTGCTGCTAGAGTCAAGGTGACCTTCTACCATGAATAGCTGTGGCCCCTCTGATCCTCCAAGCAGCCCCTTTCACAGCCTGGGTTTGCTCCTGGGGGCATGCAGGGCTTGCTTAACATCTGAGGGCCAGCTCCTGGCCCAGGAGGAGTCAGGGACCCACAAGAGGCCCAGGAGACAGCCCTCTTGGTGCTCCGCAGCTCCTTGGCAATGCCACTCTGGTTTTGAGTGCTATGTGCCAAGTGCTTTCTACGTACAAATACAACAGGTAGGTGCCATGTGGCTTCCCACTATGATCCAGGGGGTAAGGCGAGCAACTGGGCCCTAGCTGGTAAATGGTACAGCTGTGGGTCGAACCCAGCTGTGTCTCTCCAGCCTCCAGCTCCAGGCTCCCACAGGTAATAATCCTGATGATGACAGCATCTGCACACCTATTACACCCCTGGACCTCAGCCCCTAAGGGGAAGTGTTAGTGCCATGACCATCCCCAGCCCTACTTGACAGCGAAGGAAAATAAGTGTAGGAAGATCACAGGGCCGCTCTGGAAAGGGGGCTGTTGGCCGCCATGGATGAAGCCAGGTGGTGGCTGGGCAGCCTGAACGTCAGTGCCCTCCAGCCCCGTCACAGCCCTTATCTCCACTGCCAAGGTTCTCCCAGACTGGCTACCAGGGAAGGAAAATTACAGCAGTGGGGGTGGGGTTGTTCCCAGCAAGGCTGGCCTCAGCCTGTCTCCCTTGGTGCATGGTATGGGAGTGTGCATGTACACGAGGGCGAGCGTGCACATGTGCTGGCCGTGTGTGCACATGCATGTGCAATGCATTCAAGGTTCTGTTATGGGGGTGCATGCATGGATCCTGTGTGTGACTTTAATGACTCAGCAATTCAGACACCAGAGATTCATTTTCTCTACGGGCAGGCACTTGCTTGCCAGGGAGGACTGGAGTGGCAGGCAGGCCCTGGCCCCCAGGCAAGGCCCATCACAGCCTCCGCAGGCCTTCTCAGGAGCTCACTCAGCCCAGCCTCCTGGGCACAGAGGAGGGGGTGGCATCCAACCTGCTGCTGCCATCCAGTGCATGCTTGGCAGGCCTAATGCCAAGGGATCAGACTGAGGACTGGGAGCTCCCTGCCCCCCAAAGAATTGAATCATCTCTGGATTTAACATCACAAGGAGTTTCTTACTGTGCAGCACTGGATGGCTGAGGGCCTGACAACTAGAAAAATGAGGAAGTAACTGGGCCCAAATCATCTTGGTACAAGCAGTGGAGGTGGGCAGTGGAGGCTGAGTCTTTTGCCTGATGTGCCCCGTCTTCCTCCTTTAATAGACATGTGGTGGCGGCGGTGGTGTGTGTGTGTATGTGTGTGTGTGTGTGTGTGTGTGTGTGTGTGTGTGTGAGAGAGAGAGAGAGAGTGAGAGAGAGAGAGAGGGAACTGATTGATTGCAGGACAAGGGTTAACTACACAGTGGCTGAAACCAAACCCAAGCTGGGTGTGACACAAACCAGCGGAATGGATTATTAGTCACATTGTTTGTGGCCCCAGAGTAGGAATGAAGTTACCGGATTTGGGGCTTGACTGAGTGGGATGGGTAGGTATTTGGCACTACTGGCTACCACTGTCCTTCTGTAAGCTTATGGTTCCACATCTAATGTCTGAAGTTTTTTCCTCTTCAAATTTGACCCCATGTGCACAGAGAGCTGCCCCCTGCAGGTGCCTCCGGGGAGGAGTCTGGACCACGTAGGTCCTAGCTGTGGTTAACAGAGGGAGAATGGAACCACAAGTCATGCAGATGTTTTAAAAATGCAAAGAGATTTCTGTTAGCAAGAACAAAAAAATGCTCTATTTGAACGTGATCTATAAAGATCAGAATTAACTCAGTGAAAGCCTATTAGGGGCAGGTCCCTCACCTTGATTCCAATCCCTGGCCAACTGTTCATTATCCATCATAGAGTTTATCCTGATCCCGATTTTGCCCTCAAACTTGATGGGAAACATCCAGAACCCTTAACAGGACCCCTGCTCCACCCTAGATGCATGGGACAGCTGGCCATGGGAGCCAAGGCCACCCAGCTGCCAGCCTAGGCCTCTGCCTCCCCAGCCATTTCTCATGCAGCCTTTCTTTCCACTAAACGGAAGGAAGAAACCACAAGTTTCAGCTCCTTCTCCCAGGAGAGGGTGAAGGTTTTATTCATAACCGGTCTCTGTCAATCGGAGGCCAGGCCCTGGCTTAAACCACAACTTCTTGCCACAAGGTGTCTTTATTTTTGCCTTGCACGGGCCAGCAATGATCTCAAGTGGTACAGTGGGATCCAGGGAACTGGGATCTCAGAGTCCTGCCCTACAGGGTTACTTTTCTTCCCTCCTTCAAATCAAGAAGAGACTCCTGTAATCCCACTTTCTTGGGAGGTTGAGGTAGAAGGATCACAAGTTTGAGGCCAAGACTGGGCAACTCAGTGAGATACTGTCTCAAAATAAAAAATTTTAAAAGGCAGAGGATGTAACTCAGTAGCCCCAGGGTTCAATCTTCAGTACTGAGAAAAGGGTGGGGGTAGGTGGGGCTGGCAGCTCCACAGAAGCAAGGTGACCAGCTGTCCAGGTCTGCCCCCGGATAGTGAAGGGCTCCCAGATGTGGGACTTTCAGTGCTACAGCTGAGAAAGTCCCAGGCAAACAAGTTGGCCACTCTACCCCACAGAATTATTCTATTAAGTGCCTAATAGCCCTCACTTTGACAACTGGCCCACGAAAGAAAGCTCTAGAACTGATTTACTAATGCGCCTAGCATCTTCAATCAGACACAAGAACACTTCAAAACACAGAGGTCGTAGAAGGTTTATAAAGACAGGTGGCTATGACTTCACTTAGTCACTGGTCTTGGTCCGGGGCTGGCTCAGTGCTTGTCCCTGCCAGGCCCTATAGGGGGTGCAGTGCTGGGGGCTGAAGAAGGTATAATTCTGTCTCTGCTCTCCACCCCTCTCTGGGGAATGGCCAAGGGCAGGAAGAGATGCGATGGTGTGATTTTGAGGGGATGCAGAGGCCCACAGCCGTGGTTTGCAAGGTTGCATACTAGGATCATTTAATCCCAGCACTGGGTGTGGGGATACAGGCTCCAGCATCCTTTAAATATCCCAGGGGATGCCCACCTACATGAGGTGAAAGGATAATGGAAACTTACACTGGATGTGATGAAGAGGTTCTCAAAGCAGAGTCCCCCCACTCGTCTTCACCAGGAAACTGGTTAAATTGCAAAACCCCAGGCCCTGCCATATGGCCCGAGTGAGACTCCAGGGCATGGCCCAGCCTTCTGTGTCTTAACCAGCCCTCTGGTGGCTGGTGAACTGAGGTCAAGTCTGAGATGCCCTGGTGGAATGGATGGGTCCAACTGGTACCACCAGAACCCAATGACCAATCTTAGCATCACAGGAAATAGCCAGACATTGTGTGTCACCAAATATGAAGCAATGGAAAATTGACCAACACTTTGGATACAACTATGCACAAAAAGTATGGAGAAACATGTTCAACAACCCCAAAGCTGCAGTTGACAAACTCTAGAACCAGGAACTCCTACACATTGAAGTATCTGGTTCTAATGTTCATATAAAATGGACCAAAGAAGCTGGGCTGATGGCTCATGCCTGTAATCCCATCTACACAGGAGGCTGAGGCAGGAGGATCACAAGTGGAAGCCAGCTCACACAATTTAGCAAACTCTTGTCTCAAAATAAAAAGGCCTGGGGGATGTCACTTAGCACTATGTGGGTTCAAACAGGAGATACCGCACACACACACACACAAGCCAGGTGTGGTGGGGCACCCCTGTGATCCCAGCTCTCTGGAAGGCTGAAGCAGGAAGATTGTGAATTCAAGCCCTGCCTGGGCAATTTAGCCAGTAGTGAGATCCTGTCTCAAAATTAAAAAATAAAAAAACCGAAGGGGTGGGATGTATCAGGATAAAGTCCCTGGGTTCAATCCCCAGTACAGCATAAATACCAAAGAGCTAAATATATGAGCTAGATTATAAAATAATAATAAATTATTATAAATTATAAAACTCTTAGAAAAAAATTGAATTTGGCAGTGATTTCTCAAAAAAGCACAGGCAGAAAAAAATAGACAAAGTGGTCTTTATGAAAATTAAAAACTTTTGTCTACCAAAGACACTATTAACAGAGTAAAAAGACAATCTATAGCAAGGAGGAAAATATCAACCTGAAAATTATGTATCTGTTAAAGAATTGATACACAGGACTCCTAAAAACAACAAAAATATAACCTAATGAAGAAAATGGCGAAGGATTTGAAGAGATATTTCTCCAAAGATGATACTATCAAGTCAGGCACTATGGCTCATGCCTTTAATTCCAGCACTTCGGGAAGCTGAGACAGGAGGATCATGAGTTAATTCTAAGTCGGGCACTGTGGCACACACATGTAATCCCAGCACTCTGGGAGGCTGAGGCAGAAGGATCGAAAGTTCAAGCCCAGCCTGAGCAACTTAGTGAGATTCAGTCTCAAAAACAAAATAAAACAAGACAAAAAACAAAGGGCTAGGGATGTAGCTCAGTGTGAAGGCCCTGTGTTCAACCCTGAGTACTCCACAGACAGTCAGATATACACACATGCCAAAAAAAGGGTTGAAGGAAAGAGACTCTGCAATATGCTAGGACATGGATGAACCCTGAGAACATTACACTAAGTAAAACGAATCAGTGCAAAAATGACAGATACTATAGGATCCCACCTACATGAGGTACCCAGAATCAGAGCCATGCAGTGGCAGAGAGGGTGGAGGTTAGTGAGGAACGTGGTTTAAAGGGCTTAGAGTCTCAATTTTACAAGATGAGAGTTCTGGAGATGGATGGCTACACAGGAACACGCATGTACTCGACACTGAACTGTACACTTCCAATGGTTACGACGGTAAATATGTCATGTGTATTTTACCACAATAAAAAATGTGACGACCTGGTTTCTTTTTCTTCAATAGATAACAAGGAAAAGAATGATTATAGATCAGAAGAGACAATGGGTAACAGATCTAGCAATGAGTACAATGCATGGGCCTGCGTGGACCTCAGTTCAGACAAAGCAGGTGCAGAAAGATACTCATGAAGCATTTGGGAAAAGCTGAATGGATACTGATAATATCAAAGAACTACTGGTGCTGGGCATGGTGGCACACACCTGAAATCCCAGCAGTCTGGGAGGCTGAGGCAGGAGGATCACAAGTTCAAATCCAGTCCGGGTAATTTAGTGACTTAACAACCACCTGTCTCGGGCCGGGGATTTAGCTCAGTGGTTTCGCTGCCTGCTGTGCAAGCGCAAAGACCCGAGTTTGATCCCTGGGATCAAAAAAGAAAATAAAAAAATAAAGAGTAAGCATATCTGCCCTTGTTCCCCACCTTAAGGAGAAAGCATTGTATCTTCTCCATTCATATAAGGC